>APFE030737856.1:28803-107595 GCA_000404065.3 Pinus taeda | reverse complement strand
TCCACTTCACTTTCATATAGATCGAGCTTTTGAAACAATACCCCAATATTTCAGATCTTAAGATATTCAACCCAAAAGCATACACAAGCCAAATGATCTCCTTTGCTTTATATAGGCAAGCTCTTCCTCAAATCATGGACCAATACCATGGGCCAAACCATAACAAACCAATACCAACAACTCAATACTAGGGATCAACACGTCTGTCGAGATGCCATGGTCCAAAAACCATATGTTCAAATTCCAAGGACTAACTACCATGGACCAAAGGTAAGTTTTCCCACATGAAATAAACTTTTCTCCATAGGTTCAAATTTCAAGGACTAACTACCATGGACCAAAGGTAAGTTTTCCCACATGAAATAAACTTTTCTCTGCATAAAATTCCGTGAACTTTTCTCCACCTCCTGCGTACTTATTAATTCTCATCATATTGAGAGCCATGCCATGGGTTTTGCCATCAAGTACAACATCTGTAACATGTAACCATACCAGAAACATAATGCCAACAATAACTACCCTTAATTTTTTTAGACTTAGGAATCCAACCAAGTCCTACCTTGATTAAAACAACTTGACCAAGTTACATTTACTACAACTAGACTATGTTTTGTTCACCTAAAAATGGCCTATAACTCATATTAAGATTCTCATTTCCAATCTTAAGCCATCCCACTTAACATGTTACCAAGTCAAGACTCACATCCAACTGTGCCCATTAAATAAATAAGCAACATAGTTTAATATTCACATGCCATAGCATTTGGAATGTCTAGGAATCCCTTTGCACTATGTGGAATGTATTAGCATCCCTTACATTCCTTGGCATGCTTTCGCACACCCTAGCATAGCCTACCACTTCCTGAGATGTCGTAGCACTGTAGCATGCCTTTGCACTACCTAAGATATAACCTTGTCACTCCCTCCTTAGCACAATTAGAACTCACTGAAACTTCCTATCACACACTCTTATCCATTAATTTCCATGCATTTGAACTAGCTATCCCTTTTTTCAGATGGCACTCCCTCACACACATTGGCACACCATAGGACTTGGCACATCTTGGCATGTTGCCCTAGCACTCTAGAATTCCTTGGCACTACCTAACATATCGTGTCAGTCCCTCCTTAGCACACCTAGAATTCATTCACAATCCTTATCACACACTCCTACTCATTCATTTCCATTCATTTTAAACTATTGCTCCCTTGTTTTTCAATGACACTCCATAACTCTTCCTAGTAGCATTGGGATGCCCTAGCACCTCGCAAATATTGGCATGTTTCCCTAGCCTCTAACATGATTAAGTAATACCTAGCATAGCATGTCACTCCCACCTTAACACACCTTGAAATCACTGACATTTCCTATCGCAAAATCTTAATCATTCATTGGCATGCATTATTTTCAACTAGTGCTCCCTTGCGTTTCCCTAACACTCCCTAACACTTCCTAGCAAGTTTTGGCACACCCTCACACCAGACACATCTTGGTCGCATGCCACTCTGACATGCTAGCATGACCTAGTGTTTCTTAGTATGTGATGCCACTCCCCTCTTACCATACCTAGAACTCACTGACACTCCTAGTCACACACTCTTCTTCATTCATTTCCATGCATTTTGACCTAGTGATCCCTTGCATTTCCCTAAAACTCACTAATACTTAGCACACAATGGAACACCTAACTATAGTGAGTTTCAACACCAATCAATCCAAAAACCCTCCCAAGTTCTCAATAGTTACTTGTTCTTCACTAAGAGACTAGGGTTAATTTTATTGTATAACGTTTAGTGTGAAAATATTACAAGGTGTATTTACGGCACCGATTGGAAGGTGGCTAAGAAGCAAGCATGATGGTAAGGCTACTAAATCTTGGATTGTAAAACTAACCAGAAATTATATGATTATAATATATTTGGGAAATTTGAGTTCTTAGAAGAGAGTCATGGTAGTGTTTTTTCCATTCTGCTAAACCAGAGAACTCAGTTATTAATTAGATGCAGAGAAGTTGTAGTTTGATGCAAGAAATCTCAAATGTACAGTTCAACAACATGATGGAGGCTCACCTTTGACATCAAAATTTAGTCTGCTATCCCTTTCGTGCAAACCCCATAATGTCCAAGTGTTACACCATCCTTACAACAATTCCCTTCGAGTAGTTACCCAGTGACTTCCTCTCTTTTGATTTCCCTCTCCTCATCTTGTTCACTCTCAGTTCCTTCTCCCTTACTCTCCTCTTACTTTTCAGTTTTGCTTCCTGATCTCCTTATCCCAATTTCTCTCAATTTTCTACTTCTCGCATAATGCTTCTAATTAGTTAGGAATTGACTAACTAGATTTTCCATTTCCTACCATTTGGCCTCCCATTTTCTCCCTATTTGTCATTTTCCCTCTTCCTAGGTATGTTCTAGAATCAACAAGGTGTGAGGGAGGAGAAAAATATATTCACATGTGCTTATAGGTTGAAAAATATCTCCTCGCCCTCATTGGTTGCATCAAGGTCTATAAATCTTATGTCTATTAGTATCTAGGAGGCTCTTCTCAGGTCTTGGGTGGAAATATTTTCACTCTTTCAACTATATGAGTCGATTTATATGCTCTTTACCCCTACCCCCCCCCCCCCCCATTGATAAATTTACTTATACTTATATCATGTCCCTAGTATAAAGACATATGTCTAGGTTATTGTGGTATTTTTTGAGGTTTGTTATTACCCTCACCTTGAAGTCATTGAGGTTCTATCTAACTCTGACTACTTAATACAAGGTTCTGTGAATTAGAAAAATGTGCCATCAATAATTATAAGTGGCTACCTTAAGGGAGGACCACTAGTCGAAGCCTAATCAATGGGGGGTGCATCAATGGTTAGATTTTGATTCAATTAGACACTATTCATTATCATATTTTTTGGCATAGTGTAATTATGATCTTCACCATGTACACAAGGAAAACTTAGCAGTGTTTCCCATAATCATGAAACTGCAACTTCAACATGTACATCACAGTAACCACAAAATATTTATCATATTTATACAATGTAAGGTGAGAGGAAAATATTTATACTATGTACATGAATGTGCTAAGATTAGGACCATTAGCATCATATCTACATATTTACCACAAGACCAGGGTCATTACAACCCCTTAAAAATAACTCCTTGACCAGAAGAGTTTAATTTGAAAACACATAGTTCATTTAAATATTTGTAGGTTGAGGCAATGACTTTAAGCCCTTGGACTTGAGTATAATCCATTATTCTCAGTTTTTTACAATAATAAGTCCATTATGCACACTCCTCATATTAGATTTTAGGAGAGAGGGATAATACTTGGTTGATTCCAACCTTGTAAATGAACAATGTTTCCTACTCAATGGTTGGACTCTCCACCACTAGTTGAAGAAGTATATGTGCCTTGAATCAAATATGATATCTTAACACAAGTTATCAACAATTGAACATAAATTCCATGGATCTCATGGACAAAATATGAAGAGATGGGAAAAATGTGCAGGTGGTAGGGCTTCAATTTATTCCATTTAATAGGACATATCACCCAGAAATTCAATCCTTGAAGAATGAAACATATGCTAAATCACACATGCCTTCTCATTTTTAAGATTCTTGTGAGCTTTCAACTCTAACCCTTAAAGTCGGTCTCCTCTAGCACCTCAAATGGTGGAACAATAGATGTTGTAATAGGAGGTAGACTCCATTCATCATCACCTTTGTCAAGACCTATAGAGACACCTGCACTCCATCCACCTTCCTCAATTCAACATAAAATCTTGTTTTTTCCCACTTCCTTTACATACCCTCTCTTCAAGGGTATCCTCATAGGAGGGGGTTGTGCTTGAAATATTAGAACAAAAAAATGTGGAACAAAAAAATGTGGCACACCATATATTTATATGGTCTTGAGGGAGTGGTGTTGGAAAATAACCATATTATCTAGTATCGCCTCAAAGACCTTCTCAATAGATAAATGAAATGAAAAACTTATAACTAGACCCAAAGAAAGATCTCAACATCCAAGGGCAAACTGCAATAAAAATAATCAAACCAAGATTAAGCATTGGCATTGAGTTTTTTAGAATTTTCAAATGGAATGTTTAAAACCCACATTAAAAGGGTGATATTTTCACCTTAGCCTTTGCAACCATTTCCTAAGATGTGTCTGTCTAATGGAATGGCTTGGATATGTCATGTCCTGGATTTCTAGAGTACTGAATCAATACTTCTGAGGTCAACTCCCTAGCTTCAAATAAAATTTAGTCTTATGGAAGAGGAAAGTAGAAAAATCCTGCTAATAGGAGACATTTTTCCTTCCTTTTGATTGATTTAAAACAAACCTCAATACATGTCCTTTATTATCTTCTTCTTCCATTGTACCAAAAAAACTCATTAATATGACATTACAAACAATCTATATAGGTAAACATTGCAATCATTATCCTCAACTCATGGGGTACCTTTACGCCTCAACCCATGCAAGTCTACCTAAGTCTATGGTACAACCCATGACACTCTAAGATGGTTTTAATTGCCTTCTCAAAGATAGGGCATAACACACCTTGCAAAGCCAAATGGATAAACCATCTCAAACTTGTGGGATTTTTGTCTTCATCGAACACATTCTAGATAGTGTTCATCAAACATAATGCACTAACACCACTAACACACATAAAAAGTAGAAGATACCCATAAGATGTGTCCTAAACGCAAGCTCTTAGACTACACCTCCTTAAAAAGTATCTTCAACTTTGGATGTCCCAAAGTAGTAATATCCTAACCCAATATAACACATTTGTTATATTTGTGTACTTTTCTCCTTATTAGATCCTTGCACCTCCTTAATACTCCATGAAAAGTCTACTCCAATGGTCACCTTCCAAGTTCCAACACCTCCTTTTGCGGCACAGAAAAGCCACCTATATATGTTGCAAAAACCTTGCCAATGTCTTTAGTGGGTTGCACATATATTTCACATTTATTATTTGTCTTGCAAAGTGGTAGTCCAAAGGAGAGCGCATAAAATTCCATCAAGGAATATTCACTTAGTACCATTGCCAATTTTTCTTCATGCAACTAATCAAATGTCTTAAGTTTTCTTCACAACTTCTCATGGTGCTTAACTTGCTTGTCTACACCTCCATGATAGCTTTTCATTTCATTAATTCTTCAATAACTACTTTTAATTTTCCAAGTTACTTGTATTTTTCTCACAATTTCTCATATGTATCATGCAATTAAAGTTGATTAGCAAACCCTGAATAGTTGTGATAATGGGATTAGGGGCTCCCTTAGCACAAGCTGTAAACCCTAATACATTTAAGCTCTTATCGAAGCAGCAGAAAGGGTGTAGTTTTAGGGGAAGTGGTAGCAAACCTGGGGGTACATAACATTAGGAGAAGTTGGATGGTATGACCAAAAAGGTGGGAGGGCTATATTCTTGTGTATTGGATGTAGAAAGGGGAGGTCTAAGCATGGTTTAGTAAGATCTATAATCCTAGCATTAGAGAATGAGAAGGAAACTTAGGACCTAAAGTTATATTGGCTAAGAGGCCTAGAAGGAAGGAAATGAGACAAATTTATAGGGGAACCCCCAATAGTGGTGATAAGGAGACTATGGGCTCCATTATCACAACCCATAACCCTTTAAGCCATAACCACTAAATTCCTTATCACATTAACCCCCATGTCATCATCCCTTAACCCAGGCATTCATAACTCATCACCCATTAACCTCTTGTTCCATTAAACCTTATGCCACTAGCCCCTAACCTGAAATCCATGAAACCCCTAAGCCCTGAGCCATTATCCTCTTAACCTATGGCACTTAAACCCTAATTCCCACAAGTAGTTTAGTCATACTGTAGAATTTTACTTGAAAATATTTTTATTTTTATTTTTAAAGCTCTAACATTTGTGAGATATCTGAAAAACAAAATTATCATCAGATATATGACGAGATGTTATTCAATTATTCAATGATAAATTTTTTGGTCAAATATTCGACGAAAATTGAATGCTTTTCAAATATCCAACGTTTCACTAGGTCAATTATATGTTTATTAGAACACTGACATTTGACATAGTCAATATTTTTCTAGTTGGACAGAGAGGGAGAATTCTTAATTGATTCTAACCTGGAAAATGAACAATCTTTCCTACCAATTGGTTAGACTCTCCACCACTAGTTCAATAAGTATATGTGCCTTGAATCAAAGATGCTACCTTAACATGAATTATCGACACCTGAACATAGCTTCAATGGATCTCATGCACAAAAGATGGAGAGACTCTTTGAATCTTAGGAAGCATTTGCTCATAATCTAATTAATCTATAAGTAGTAGGGCTTCAAATTTTTCCATTACTGGGAAATCTCACCCACACTGTCAATCATTCAAGAATCAATCCTATGCTCAATCACACCTACCTTCTCATTTTTAATATCTTCATGAGCTTTCACCTATGACCCTTGAATTCAGTGCCATTTAGCACCTTGAATGGTGGAATAGAAGGCATTGCAGTAGAAGGTAAACTCCATTCCCCTTTACCTTTGTCAAGACCTTTAGCGACACCTGTAATCTATACCCCTCCTTTGCCTCAACATGGAATTTTGTTTTTTTACACTTCCTTTACAAACCCTCCCTTCAAGGGAATCCTCATAGGAATACTTTTGGTTTAAATATTTCGACAAAAAAAATGCGGCACACGATCTCTTTATAGGGCTTCAAGGGAGGGGTATTCGAAAATAACTAATTTATCCTCTATAGCCCTTAATACCTTCCCAACACATAAGTGAAAAAACAAAGTGATAAGTGTACCCAAAGATAGATCTCAACATTCAAGCCCAAACTAAAATAGAAAGAATAACACAATGGATTAAGCATTCAAATTATGTTTTGGTGGAATAAGGACCTCCTTTCAAGACAATGATCTTGTTTTTAGCATTCTCAAATGGAAGGTTTAAAACCCACATTAGAAAGGATATATTTTCACCTTGGCCTTTTCAACCTTTTCCCAAGACAAATCTATCTAATGGGCTATATTGGATATGTTAGGTCATGGATTTATAGAGTACCCAACCATTGATTTTGAGGCCAACTCCCTAGCTCCAACTAAAATTTAGTCCTATTGAAGAGGAAATATGAAAATTCCTACTAATAGGAGACATTTTTCCGTCCTTTTTATTTATTTAAAACAAAATTCAGTGCCTCTCCTATATTATCTTCCTCTTTCATTCCCCAACAGAAAATCATTAATCTTATATCATAAACACTCTATATAGGTAAGCATTGGAATCATTTTCCCCAACTCATGGGGTACCTTTACACCTCAACCGATTCAAGTGGACCTAAGTCCGTGGTACAAATCATCACATTATAAGATGGTTCTAATTATCTCTTCAAAAGTAGGGCACAACACACCTTACAATGTGAAATGGTTAAGCCATATGATACTCGTGCGATTTTATTCCTTCATGGAACATATTCTAGCTAGTGTTCATCAAACACAATTCATAACACCACTAACACACACTAAAAGTCCAACATACCCATAATATGTGGCCCACACCCAAGCACTTAGGCTACACCTCCATAAAATTCACCTTTGACTTTGGATGTCCAAAAACAATACTATTATAACCCAACATGGTCTATTTGTTAGATTTGTGTAATTGAGTCTTTATCAAATCCCCACACATCCTTAACACTCCATGAGAAATAAAATCCAATGGACACCTTCCATGTTTCAATGCCTCCTTCTACAACACGAAAAAACTATCTATATATTTTGCAACAACCTTGCCAACCTCTTTAGTGGGTTGTGCATATATTCCACATTTCTTCTTTCTCTTGCAAAGTGGTAGTGCAAGCAAAGGGTATCAACTTTGATCAAGGAATGTTCACTTAGTATCACAGCCAAGTTGTCTTTAAAAAACTTGTGAAATGTATTGAGTTAGATTCACAACTTCTCATGATGCATAACTTTCTTTTTTCCACGTCTAAGTGAGACCACAACCCCCCAACCCCTCTAACTATTCCACCTCTTTCACTCTTGTTAGAGTCTTCTTGGACTTGCATTCATGTCTCCAGAAGAACATAATGCTAGCATCCCAAATGTGCATGCTCATTCCATCTTTTAACGCCTCACTGAAACCACATCTTCACACTATTTAAAATGAGATGGTTCCATCTTAAGGCAAAGAACCTACATTTCTCATGACAACATAAATTGTGTGAGTGACTTGGAGAGGACACATTTTAATCAAGATAAAACCATAGGGTCTTACAAACCCATTCACACAACAATTTGAATATATTTAACGTAGGATACATACACTACTCCTTCGAAATTTGTCATATGAATTTTAAGAAACTAACACTTGTTTTTAATTATTAAATTGGCATACTATATACTCTCTTTTCTTTGCACCCACCTAATATGCAACACTTAAATATTTTCAATATAACCAAGTTAAGAGCACATGTTTCCTACTTCTTTCTCTAAAGAATAAATACAATCATAAACCTACTACTATATTTCATCCACTTCTTGGGCTCTCTGTTTTGGTAGTGTTGGTGATATAATTTCCAAATTTTTAGGTGAAACATGGCTATTTATCTTTTTTCATAATCCTTCTAACCCTTTTGCATTTATTTTTATCTTCTTAATTCTTGATTTCCTTGGAATCCTTTATTTTAATGTTTTTATTCTTAGTTATAGGTGTAATAATGACATTCTATTTAACTTTTTCTTGGTTTTCCTTGTTTTCTCTAGTTGAATTTGTCACTAGTTTTGAAAATGTTTTCCTCTGAATTTTATTTTATTGTTTTGACATTTTAGTATGCTTCTCTACCTGATTTATCTTTGACGATTCTCCTTTTTCAACAAGTATAGGATTTGGTTTTATGTTGACTTTGTTTTACCTTAAGAAACCAATTTCTTGGTTGTATAGAAATGGTGCTTAAGAAAATAATAATTACAAAGATTGTCACTTGTTTGTCACTCAATTATATATTGTGTTCTCAAATGAAGGACTAGGGAAATCTGGTTTCTGATCCTCAATACTTAGGTGACATTATAACATCAGAATGCCATTTGATTGTTGAATACAAATGATGAATTATGAAATATTGAATATGTCATAGACAATATGTTGCTTAACACAGGATCTACTATCTCTGACACTAGGAGAAGTTATAGATAATATGTTGTTTTATACGTAAACTACTATCTGTAACTTCAATAATTTCAAAGATGGGAACTTAAAGTATAGCAGCATTCTTTAAGGAATTTAACCTTATTTACATAGGCAAATAAAAACCTGCAACTTCATTTACTATAGTCAAAGGAAGAAGACATAGGATGTAAGATGACAGAGAAAAGACAAAATCATACCCAACAATGTATGGAAAACTTCTGATTCTTCATTAATCAAGAGTTGTATCAGGAATTCAGTAGCTTAGTCTCTAGGTTCTCCAAAATTTAAACCCCCTCTTTCTAAATTTACCACTTTTTATACCTTACAAGATAGTTGGTGATCACCAAAACTGTCAAAGTGCTTAATTATTTTCCTAACTGTCTAGAGTAAAAATTATTACAAAACATTACATAGAGGGTAAAAGACACCTCTTTATAAAGAATATAGAATAACAGGAAGCAACAAAAGTTAGACAATAATGATAACTGCTAGCTTTTCAGCTCTCTTGTTCAACTGTTGAGTTTCTCTATAGAATCTTTGATAATGATTAAACCATTTAATTATAATAAAATTTGACAAAAACCCATGCGTGAACCCCGGGATTACGTATGTATCGAGCGCATTTTGATTGGCCAAAACACAATACAACCCGACCAATCACCTTCCTTAGAAGTTTTAGTCATCCACTGCTAATTATGATTGTCTCACTTAAACATCAGAATTGGCTATTTTACATGAAACATTAGTTTGCCACAGAACTAAAAATATTTAACAATTTGATTCATAAACCCGTCAGGTCTACCATAGCTGTGCGTGAGCCATCCGATCATTCATTCAATCAACGATCTCATCCTCCGAAACCCACGAGATCTTAAACTTATTTGAAATAAATCCTATCGAGTCTACTTGTTCAATTCTCTGTTGACTCCCATATGGACCTGATGGGAAATATATATCAGTAGTTAATAATTTAAAAGGGTCCAACTTTAGTGCTAAAACCTAATCATTTCTTCACCCGATATCCATTGGATCCCCTCTTTTTGGATGGATGACTAATATTAACCTAGACTTCAGCAAGCTTGAACTACATTTGATATACTGTCACATCCGATAAGTTTTCGCCCGATTGCTGTTCGATCAGTGGCTTCTTGATGAAAAACCCAAATCTTCTCGCAAGTGTACCTCCGCATCGGATTTTTGAAACAAAACCATTCTAGCTCACTTGTGTTATTACCGTTGAATCTATGGCTTGTTGATCAATGATCCAAATCTTCTCGCAGGTACACTGTCGCATCATATTTCCGAAACAAAACCTGTTCAAGTTAACATGTGAGAAATCAAACAAAATAATTCAATTCTCTTAGACTTTGTGGGGTTAAAGCATATAAGGGAACTACATTGAGAACGAACCCCCACAATGATTGTAGGCCACATGTTGTGGTAAACCATGCTCACGTCGTAGTCAACATCGGGGTTGAGCCTTAATTAACCTTCAGACTTGTTGTTTTCCTGGAGCACACCTCATCATACTCATCAATTTATCACTTGATCATGCCTCTTAAACTTGCATGGCCTTTAATAAAAGGTTTTATTTTTCATTTCTTTTGATTTTTCTTTCATTTCGTGATAAAACTGAAAATAAGCCTTAAATCACAATATAAGCTACAACATCTGGCTCCACCTGGGGATAGTGCTTTTACCACAAAAGAACTAAGAACCGCATATTAGTTCCTTCACCTACGACATGGAGTCATATATATCTTAAT
Source organism: Pinus taeda (assembly GCA_000404065.3). Classification (NCBI taxonomy): domain Eukaryota; kingdom Viridiplantae; phylum Streptophyta; class Pinopsida; order Pinales; family Pinaceae; genus Pinus; species Pinus taeda. Next base: position 96,614 of record APFE030737856.1, on the reverse strand, counting down.
CAATTTAAATATTATGGAATTTGCACGCTCATTTCACTCATATATCTATAAATTGGATGCTTGTGCTTTGATAGAAAGGTGATGAGAATCATAGATCAGTAGCCTTATTTGGGCATGGTGTCTAGAACTATGAAAACCCTAAAATTTGAAAAACTAAAACCAAACATTCTTGAAGTCTGAAACCTCTACAAACTAGTTTCCAACTAGGATAGTCACCCTTATTTATCTGCTAAAATTAAACTAAAGAACTATAACTGGAAACCAAACACTAAAAACCTGAGCTTATTTATGTATAGGTTCCTACCTATTTGCATGAAGGATCTTCATCAAGTGAAGTCAATCTTCCAGTGATACCAGGTTAGCATTTTAGTGCCTGATCTAGAACCATTTTTCAAATGAATTTTGAAAATACAATTCATCCTAAACAAAAAATAAACTATGCGTAAGGGCAGCTCACAAAAAAAATAGTAATATATCCACAAGATGGTATGTGTAGGCTGTTAATAAATTTCTCCATGTAATTTGCCATAGTATCTTCAAAAGTAAAAGAAAAAATATGGTCCTGATCAGCTCCAAAAAATAAAGTCTCTATGTATGAAGGTTCTTACTCGAATAGGCCTTCTATTGGGATGATATGCTCAATATAACAATCATCAACATCTTTAATAAAATGATCTATGTCACTTTTATGTCTCCAATTTTCATGTCTGAGCTTTGATTGAAAACAATTTGTAATTGTGACCTCAGGAAGAAAAAGAAAATTTTTCACATCACTATATGACATATGGCCAACTTCAAATAGATTGTTTACCTCTGATCCATGGGCATCATTGTGTTCTTCAATGCAATGATATACACTCTCTTTATCATCTTTCTTTCTACATAAGGTAGCCTCTTTTGCTATTATAAATGGCTCAATATATTTTTGTCCAACATTTCCCACTTGTTTGGTTTCCGTTTCTATGTTCAACACCCAACTAATGAACTTGAAGACCTCCTTCCTATTCCTCATTTATTTATCACTCTTCTTGACTACTGGGCAAAAAAGATTGATGCATGTTTGACATTTTCTCCATTTGAATACTCTCTTGATTTGCTTGCAACAAAGTCAACCAATTATCTGCTTCTCAGGTTATTGAAGAAAAGTTATTTATAAACTTTTCCACATCACTTATAGAAAATGATCATTATTTTCTTCCAGTGAATTGCTCATAATTAATTTGGATATAACCTCTCTAAATGCTTGATATATTATCAACATTATCATTAGTTTCTTCAATAGGATTATCATGAGCTTTTAAAATTTATTTATAATCATAATATTCACAACAACTTTCAGAAAGAAACTTGTGTGCATAAGAAGTTCTACAAAAAGAACTGAATACTGAATGGAAATCTTTCAAAGATGAAATGCTTGAATGAGTCAAGGACTTATACCAAACCCTAGCTTCTTGGTCCAAAGAAAACATAAACAACTTCATCTTCACATCTTCATGAATGATGCTCTGCTGCTCCATGCATTCATGAAACCCTTGGAGGTGCTGAACTAGATCTTCATATTCATTTCCACTAAATATTAGAAGATACTCATTCCACTCATGAAATGTAGGCATATGATGAGGATAGCCAATGATCCTATTAAAATCTAGTGGGCCAACTTTATTGACAAATAATGTAGGGACAACCATTAAATCCCAGAAAATAAAACTTCAAAGTGAAGATCACATGTATGATTGTACAACCAACTGCTGAAACTTGTCACTGTCAAGAATCAGCTTCTAACATAATAAACCCCAGGGAAAAATGTTCTTATTCAACTGTTTTGTAGGCTGTGGTTCTTGTTCTTGTGGAGTCGCCTTTGATTGGTTTTATTCAAAACAGCAAAATATTTCCTCCTCACTGAAGAATGAGAGGAAAATATTGAAAACATAGCGAAAACTTCTCTTGTCTTCTCGTCGGCAACAGTGGCAATTGATGTTGTACCTTAAGAAACCAATTTACTGGCTATATAGAGATTGTGTTTAAGACATTAATAATTACAAAGATTGTCACTTGTTTGTCACTCAATTATATATTGTGTTCTTAAATGAAGGACCTGGGAAATCTGGTTTTTGATCCTCAATACTTAGGTGACATGGTAACATCAGAATGCCATTTCATTGTTGAATACAAATGATGAATTAAGAAAGATTGAATATGTCATAGACAATATGTTGTTTAAAACAGGGTCTACTATCGATGACACTCGGAGAAGTTATAGATAATATGTTGTTTTATACACAAACTATTATCTGTAACTTACAAAAATTTCAAAGATGGGAACTTCAAGTATAGGAGTGTTCTTTAAGGAATTTAACTTTATTTACATAGGAAAATAAAGACCCGCAACTTCAATTACTATACTCAAAGGAAGAAGACATGAGATGGAACATGGTAGAGAAAAGACAAAATCATACCCAAGAATGTATAGAAAACATTTGATTCTTCATTAATCAACAGTTATATCATGAATTCAGTAGCTTAGTCACCAGGTTCTCCAAAATTTGAACCCCCTCTTTCTAAATTTACCTCCTTTTAGACCTTACAAGATAGTTGGTGATCACCAAAACTGTCAAAATGCTTAATTATTTTCCTAACTATCTAGTGTAAAAGTTATTACAAAACATTACACAAAGGGTAAAAGAGACCACCTTCTAAAGAATATAGAATAGAAGGAAGTAATGGAAGTTAGACAATAATGATAACTACTAGATTTTCGACTTTGTTGTTCAACTGCTGAGTTTCTCTGTAGAAGCTTTAATAATGATTAAAACATTTTAATTATAATAAACTTTGACAAATCCTTGCATGTGAACCCGGGCTTACATATGTATCAGGTGTGTTTTGATTGGCCAAAACATAAGAAATCCTGACCAATCACCTTCATTTGAAGTTTTATTCAGCCACTGCTAATTTTGATTGCCTCACTTAAACAATGGAATTGGCTATTTTACGTGAAACATTAGTTTACCACGGAACTGAAAAGATTTAACAATTTGATTCATAAACCCATCGGGTCTACGTTAGCTATGTGTGAGTCATCCAATCATTCATTCAATCAATGGTCTGATCCTCCGGAACCCACAAGATCTTAAACTCGTTTGCAATAAATCTTATCGAGTCCGCCTGTTCAACGCTCTGTTGAGTCCCATATGGACCCGATGGAAATATATATCACCAGTTAATAATCTATCAGGTTCGACTTTAGAACTAAAACTTGATCATTTCTTCACTCGATATTCATTAGATCCCATCTTTTTGGATGAATGACTAGATTAACGTGGACTTCAGCAAGCTTGAACTACATTTGATATATTGTCACGTCTGATAAGTTGTCACTTAATTGTCGTTGGATAAGTGGCTTGTTGATCAACAACCCAGATCTTCTCGCAAGTACACCTTCGCATCGGATTTATGAAACAAAACTATTCTAGCTTACTTGTGTGATTACTGCTGGATCTGTGGCTTATCGTTCAATGGTCCAGATCTTCTCGGAGGTACACCGTCGCATCGGATTTCCGAAACAAAACCCATTCAAGTTAACTTCTGTGAAATCAAACAAAACACTTCAATTCTCTTAGACATTGCAGGGGTAACACATATAAGGGATCTGCATTGAGAATGAACCCTCGCAATGATTCTAGGCCATATGTTGTGGTTAACCATGCTCACGTCGCGGTCAAGTACGGGGTTGAGCCTTAATTAGCCTAAATACTTGTTGTTTTCCTGGAGCACACCTCATCATACTCATCAAGCTATCGCTTGATCATGCCTCTTAAACCTGCATGGCCTTTAAACAAACGTTTGGTTTTTCATTTCTTTTTATTTTTAGTTCATTTCGTGATAAAACTGAAAATAAGGCTTAAATCACAATATAAGCTACAACATACTTAAAAAACATCTTCAACTTCTATCAGTGTCAAATTCTCTATCTCTTAAGGACTATTTATTGTCTCTATGGGTATAATATCCTTTGGCTATTGCACTACCATTTCCTTGACTCTTACATTTTCATATGTAGGTTTAGGCTTTGAAGTTAAAACCCTACCTCATCTTCTTTCTCTTTCTAGGCCATTGTTTACTTCATCCTCTAAAATTTCTTTCAAATGGTTTTGTATGAGAAAGCTTTTCTAATTATCATTTCTATGCTTTAGGTCTTCTCATAAAATGGTTTTGATAACGAGGAAATTCTAAAGGGATATATATATGCTTCTATATTTTTTTTTTCGATATTAAGTGCCATCTTTCTAAGACTATTAATGAAATAGTGAGCCAAATTGATTCCTTTGCCCTCTAGGAAGTTCATTAGAGGTCTCACATTATAGAAAAGGATTGTACCATACCTCATCTTATAAGTTATGTATTTTTGAAGGATGAATAGTAAATTTCTCCATTTTCTCTCGAAGGCCAATATAGTTATACCGTTATTCCAACTTGTAATATCCATGATAGGGTTTTTAATGAATTTTCTCCATGAATCATCTCTAATCCGTTGAATTTTATCTAAATTTCCCATATCATTTGAGGTCCTGTAGCATTTTCTATGAATTATTTTGCTACATTTAGTATAATATCCTTAATCTCTCCTTCAGCTCCATTAAAGGCCCATGCAGACACCTTAATCACCTCTACATCATATAATTATAGTTTTTCAAATAAATTCACATGTACAAATATTTGCAATTGTTTATTACACTTTCGGTAAGCCTCTATAAAGTTTTAATCTATAGATTCAAAATGAATGACAACAACCATTTTCAAGTGTTGGGAATTCTAAGCTTAAGAATGCAGTTTCACTAAACTACTACGTGAATGTTAGATTTGAGACTTCTGTGGATGTTTTTTGTTGTGGTATGATCCGGATTGTCCATAGTCTTCTGTTCATTGAGTCAACGTTTCAAACCCCAAAGGGGGTCCATCATCAGGACAATTTAAAAAGATAGAAAGAATGAAAGATTCTTTCTATCTTTCAAGATTCTTTCTATCTTTTTAAATTGTCCTGATGATGGACCCCCTTTGGGGTTTGAAACGTCGACTCAATGAACAGAAGACTGTGGACAATCCGGATCATACTACTACGTGAATGATTGTGGTATGGTCAAAAAACTTATGGAGTAATGAAATTGAATGGGAAAGGTTCTAAATTACTATATATATAAGAGGTGCTGGTGTGGTGATAGGAATATCTAATCCATCATTATTCCATAACCCCTTAACAAAATGTCAATGATTCTGTAAATAATTCAGTGATTGGTTGGTGTTATATTGTTGAATGGGATTGGGGTTATTATGACCTAAGAGGTAAGAAATGTGATTTTTTTTTTACCAAAATTAACTAATATGGGGCTAATTAGAATACGCATCTTTATTGACATGACTTAGAAAATAACAGATAACTTGAAATAATCAAGTCCTATAGTTTAACCTTAATAAAATAATACTAACATGTCTTTCTTGTATTACCTCTCAGGATGTCTAAGTAATGCTACCTTTTGAAATTGATATTGATTTTGAAATTGGACCATTACAAGAAAAACTGGTGAACATCTCTCATAATTAAGCTCGATTTGTTAATTTAAATGTCATCAACAATATCATATAATTCATGTTCACCATCTTCTACAGCTTCATTATTTTCTTCTTCAATAATATTTTTTTCTTGAGTTTCTTCATTTTCCTCTTCTAATGGATCTTTGATGTCTGAAAATCTCCTGAAGTATCATTTTCCAATCATTCCATATAATGGTGGTCGAGGTTCCTTTGCCTTTCTTTTTACACATGATTCATTAAAATCTCCTTTCCTCAAACCAACTTCTTGCATTGCACTTGGAAGAAATTGAAGAGCATTAATTCTTTGTTGAATAAAATTGCATTGTAGTGGGTCTCTTCAATCACAATGCAATTTCTTCCTTTATATAGGCAACATGATAGGTTTGTACCTAATCATCAAGCACAAGAAAAAACTAAATTAGTATAAACACATGACAAAAACAAAAAATTATTAAAATTTTTATATAATAAAACTTACCTGAACCTGAAAAGAATTCCAAAACCCAATATCGTTCATTTGTGTACAACATCATTCCAACTTGATTCTAGGTAGTTGTGTACAATATCATTCCAACTATCTTCATTCAACATTCTAACCATATGCTCTTATATTTTCATATAAATCTTATGACTGAATAAATAAAGTAAAAATTGTTAATATAGTTATATTTCTAACAAATAAAACTAAAAACAATATGATATATTTAAAAGAAAATTATAATCCATGAAAAAGTAAAAATAATTCAACAAATTTACTTTTGAAAATCTTATCAAATTTCCTCACATGACAATTCATCTCACTTCACATGACATTATATTGATCTATCTAGTTTGTCATCCTTCACTCCTTGCAATGTTCTCCAAGGTGTGATAGTCATATCATCTAGAGGTTGCTTCATTTCAGGACATGTATTACTGTTGGTAGATATTATGGGTTTAGATTTTTTAACATTCTGATTTTTTATGGCAATATTCTCCCACATGTCAAAAATGTTATCAATCAATTCCCATACCTTCCATGTTCGAAATTCCAACTAGAAAAAGTTATCCATGCCTCCAAATATTTCTAAATTTACTTTGCCACCTTTTGATTTGATTTTATCCTCAATTTGATAAACTATTTCCATACAAAATTCCTTATAAAAGCTTAAAGTGACTTTTGTCTGATCCCCACCACATTTTTCTACAAATTTGTTATGAATAAATCTCACCCTTTGGATGAAATGCATAAACATTCTATACTCACTATCTGCATTATGATCCCATGCCAATAACTTTTCCTCTATTTCTGTTAAACCAACACAAATGATCCATTTCAATGTTTCAAAAAGATATTTTATGGGATATTCCTGGACCAATTGTCTTTTGACCTCTGCTGACTCGTTCCCTCCAATTACATAATATTTGTAGTCAAAACAATGTGTCCTATAAAATGCCTCTTTGTTGGGAACTTTATTAGGATCAACAAGAACCACATAATATACCACATATGAATATGGCTTGTACCTAAACAATGCTTTCAAATTATAGAAATGTAGGTGTTGTGCCTTTCTAATTTGATATTGATATTGTCCTTCATCCAGCCTAAATAATTGGGTGACATTAACCTCAAATGTTTTTCCACGATTAATTAATTTATTCTTTCTCAAGTGATTTCGAATGGAATTTTGTTTTTTTTTCATAATGCCACCCTCTAAATTATCACGTGATGTTATGATTTCTTATCTTCCTTTAGAACTTTCACTTTGTTCCTCACTATTGCTTATGATTTTAACAGATTCACCAACTTTTGATTCCTTGTTTTTCCTAGTTCACATATCTTCTTCTACATAAACAATCTCATCATCATCAAGTGGAAGAGAGACATCTGTGGTCATTTTTCCTTTTTGTGTTTTATTTTTTTCTCCCTTTCAACAACAGTTATAACCTCGTCCTCACTAATGATAACATATGTTTGAGCTTCAACTTCACCTACAACTGCCACATCTTCAAAAGAAACATGTTTACCCTTGTTAGATTGACCCACCATATGGATTCTTTGATGATCCCCTATATGTACTATTGGAGTGTCATGGATAGTTGATATTTGCATAATTATCCTTTACTATTCTGACTCTCTATGGAAACTACTAATCACATTCATAATATTTGGCTCTACATAATAAATACCTTCCAACATAGTTGAAAGACTCTTAGCAAAATCCTATCAAAGAAAATACAATATGTCAATGATCAATCATTTATAAAAAAAATTAATGATCATTACAATAATAGGTAACACATAAATATAAATAATAATACTCACAATGTTATTTGAAATGTTGAATGATATTTCTTCACACAATCATGTAGATTCTTCATCTGTATCATACTTGACCTCTAAGAGACCATATCTAACATTTTGAGGTGAGTTGGGCAATTTTGCAAGAACATAAACAATGTTTGAATTCAACACCAAATATATGTCTCATACTCTCCCTATCACGTCATATGATTCACCATGTAAATCATACCACAATATAGATAGATATGTGTACTATCATCAGATTTAACATCTTTAACATGCCATATAAAATTTATTTTATTTATTTATCGTGAATTCATCCATTTAGAAATAATGTTTGGTGTACTTGATGGGTGAGTTGGTTGACTTTTACGATGTTTCTCAATTTGGGTATGTTCAGCAGTATTCATAGTGTGTCCACCTGCAACTTTAGATGATGGAATTGTTGTCCTTCTTCGAGACATATTTACAAAGACCTTCCTATATTTGTGTGCATGTGTGTGTATAAATGATTTAATTAAAGAAACATATATATTACCTTAAAAATAAAAAATAAAATTAACAGTATAATTTTATATTAAAAAAATATAAATATAAAAAAGTTAAATTATATGTAAATTTTTAAAAATTTTCTCTAAAATTTATATAAATTAAAAAAAATAAATGCTTTTAAAATATATTTGTACTGAAACTTTTATAAAAAATATTGTATATAAAATTTTAAATTATTAAAATGAATATATATATATATATATATATTATATATATATATAATATATATATATATATATATATATATATATATATATATATATATATATATATATTATAATGGATTGGGATCCCCCTTTTTTCATGCTGAGTGGGGCCTCAGATAGGCATGTCCTTTATCCCCCTTTCTGTTCCTACTCATCATGGAGGGACTAAGCAGAATTATAGCAGAAGACCATAAACAGGGGCGAATCAGGGGTATTAAAATCACTAACTCATTTATATTGACTCATTTTCTCTTTGTTGATGATGTTCTCATATTCTTCAATGGGGGCATGGGCAACCTTACTTATCTACATCAATTTGTGGGCACCTTTCAAAAGGCCACGAGCATGGTGCTAAATCAATCTAGATTCACTATAATAGCTTCAAGATGCACCCAAAATGAACTACAATTCACCCTAAGGAGATTCCCCTTTTCTACCCAACCTATAGAGGAAGGTTTGAGGTACCTTGGATATTGCGTGGAGCCATTTGGTTATAAAATAGCTGATTGGCTCTGGCCTATTATTAAGGTAGAAAAGTGTTTGAACTTATGGTACCACAAATATCTGTCAAGGGCAGGCATGTTGATATTGATCAAAGTAGTTTTAGAAGCAATGCTTGTATATTGGATGACTCTGGCCTGGATTCCCAGGGTTATACTTGATAGGTTGCAAAACATTTGTTGTTGCTTTCTATGGAAGGGGAAATAGACTGGGGGAATTTTTGCTTGGACATGATGGGAATCTTTGCCACTAACTAAATGATGCGGAGGATGGGGGATTAAAATATTGGACACCTTCTCCAAAGAACTTGCAACAAATCTAAGTTGGCAGCTACTTAATAACAAAAGTTTATAGATGAAGGTTGTTGTATCTAAATATATATCCCCTTCAAATAAAATTGATTTGATTATATAAGACCACCGACCCAGTGCGAACATATCTATAATCTTGAAGGCAATAGAAAAAGCTATTGATTTGATAAGGAATGGATTGACTTGGAGAATCCAATCTGGCTCCCTGGTACGTATAGGAGAAGATGCCTGGGTTGGCTGTGGAAATGCACACAGACTTCCCGAGGAGTTGAAGACACAGCTTACTGATCAAGGTTTAACACATCTCTGTCACATAGCTGATAATGGTCGATCCTCTCTGACACAACAGGCTTGGAAAACATGACTGGTTTTAAACATCCCCCTACCCTGGCAACAAGATTGAAGAGACTACATTACTGCATTAACAGAGGCCCATATCAGGATCACAAAAGGGGACGATGAGCTCATATGTCCACTAGCCAAACATGGCTCTTATGTCCCGAAGATAGGATATCTGGTCCTGATGGATCCTTATAAACTGCTAGCCTCTGAGCCTTAGTGGAACCTCATATGGAAGTTAAAAGTGGCCCCAAGAACAAGGCTACTTCTATGGTTTATACTGAACAACAAACTCCCGATGGGAGCAAAACTAATGAAACGATCCTTCTCAGGGCCTTTTTGGTGCTACCTATGTAAGAACAATAATAAAGATACAAAGCACCTCCTTCTAAATTACCCTCTTTCATAAGATCTATGGAATATTTTTATATCAACGCTCTCCATTCATAGTAGGTGGCATGGAAAGAACACAAAGGATGCATGGAATAACTGGTGGAAAGATACTACAGGCAAGGAAAGGAATATTCCTCTGCTCATTTGTTGGGCATTATGAATATCTAGGAATCAAATTATATTCCAGCAAAAGTCCCCCTTAACGCCTTCCATTATGAACAAAACATTAGCTAATTATCATTTGATTCCTGACGACACCTCACAACAACAACACAGGAATATTGAGCCAGAAGTCATCAACACCTCCATACCATGGGATTATTTCGATGGATCGGCTCAAGAAACGGGTTGCAGGGGGTGCTATATTACACTTATAAAGGTCTCATACTTTCAAAATAAAAATTGGTTTGGGCAGAGGAATAAAGGACTATGTTGAGCTTATAACTGCAAAATACCTCATTCAGTATGCTTTATATAAACAATGCACAAACCTTCAACTATATGGGGACTCAAAACTGATTTTCAATTGGATCAACATAAAATACATCTGTAATGCATATTCATTGAAGCATATTCTCGACGAGACTCATAGACTTGTTTTGCCTTTTGACTCTTTCACTTGTCATCATATTTACAGGTAGTGGAACTCAGTTACCAATAACTTATCCAAGGAAGCAGGGCTCAGGGATGATGATACTTAGACCCAAAATCTATTTGAAGCATCATTACAAGGGTCTGATGTTTTTTTCATATTACTTTTTTGGCTTATATTGTAAATATTTATATATGACTTATGTTAAGGCACCATATCTACCCTACGAAGAGGCCAAAAGCTCTCCATTTGTGTTGTTCTCTAATTAGCTTGTTCCCTGCGAAGAGGAATGTACATAAGTTTTTAACTCTTTATTAGAATAGGTAATGTCTTACTTAAGTAATGCTCAGCATATACAAAATGCAATTTTCCCCTTTAATGAAATTTATGACTTTTTCCACGGGAATATAAATATATAGTTCTCCACCCGACCTTTTGGCTGTTGGCTAGGGCTCGAGCGAGCAAGGGTGGTGGGCTACGTGCAACCCCCCTGTCTTTGCTGAGCCATGCGAGCAGCAAAGGCTGTGATAAAGATAAAATATTCTCTTTTTAAATTGAAATGTTAAATAAGAAAAAACAATTTAATTTAAAATAATGAAAAAATAATATTTAAATAAAAAAAATAATGTTTTTTAACAATTAAATAAAAAATATAAATTCATTTTATTAAAAAAAATACTATAAACAAATTTCTAAAATTTAAACTTAAAAAAATAAAGTTTAATTAAAAAAATATAATTCCAATTTAAGAAAAAAAAGCAAAAAAATAATATTTTTTAACTTTATAATAAAAGTAAAAAAAATCAATTTAAAAATAACAAAAATAATAAATGATTTCTTTTTTCTAACTGAACATTATTTTTTTTTGATACAAGGATTTTAATGCTCCCCAAATGAAAAAATTAAAAAAATTCTTAATTTTTCTCCTAAAAATCCTACAAATTTGAGTTTTTTTTTTTTTTTTTTTTTTTTTTTTTTTTTTTTTTCCTCTATAAAAAAAACAGAGTTTTTTTTTTATGTGATTTTTCCCATAAAACAATTTTTTTCCCCAAATGCCTCTGTTAATAGTCAAAATAGAAAGAAAACTAACATTTCAAATGCGTAAAACTCTCGTTGAATGTGTTATCATTGAATGTGGTATCGATTGCTCCAAATGTTTTGGCAAGGCCCAAAATGCTTCATGCATGTGATGAATAGAAACAATGAATGTTATTTTATAGTGATGATTGTGGCATTGCTTTACCGTTTCTTGAATGTGGGCTTAAACTTAAACTTTAAAATTTTTTTATAGTTAATAGTATAGGTTTAGGTTAGTTTTCATTCATTGTGGATAAAAATAAAATATTAATTATAAAAATTAATTTAGTTACATAGTCAATGTTAAATAATTTAAATAGAAAAAATATTTTAATTTTGAAGAAATGCATTAAACAAAAATGTTCGTCAATATTTTGAATGGAAACTAGGGTGAAAATTTTCAAGACCGAAAGTTTAGTGATATGATTTCAATTAAATTTAAGATGAGAATTTTGGAGGGAAATATTTAAAAATGAATTTTTTGGAGGAAAAAATTTCGGCGAATGTTATTGGGGCAAAACTTTGGAGGGGATATTTTTGGCAAAAGAAATTGGGGGGAAAAGATTAGAGGGAAAATTTCAATCTCTAAGCTATAAATTGTCATTGGAAGAGAGTGCATTTCTATCATTTGATATCTTTTGGTTGAAGGTCACGGATTCTTACGATAGTGATGTTTTTATTTATTTAGCATCAGCATCTTTGTCATACAAAAACTCTACTCATTTTGATTAATGTAACAAGGATTCTTTCACTATGAAGAGAGACAAATTTCCCACTTGGTGTTAGTACTAAGGATGAGGAGATCATCAATGATGAAGGGAATAAAAAATAATTTCCTATGAGTAGAGAGTGAATTTTTCCACTTCCTCCTAATCCTAAGGATTATGAGAGGACCACTAATGAATGGGGGGATGAAGAATTTCCAAAGTCAATGTTTCGACATAGTCATAATCCTAAGGATTATGAGAACACCACTGATGAAGGGTGGGGGTAAGAATTTGTAGAGTCAAGTTTCCACATAGTCATAATCCTAAGTATTATGAGAACACCATCGATGAAGGGGCGGATGAAGAATTTGCAGAGTCAAAGTTTCCACATATTCCTAATCCTAATGATTATGAGAGCACCACTGATGAAGGTATGGATGAATCATTTCCAGAGTGAAATTAACCACATAGTCTTAATCCTAAGGATTATGAGAGTACCACTGATGAAGCGGGGGTGAAGAATTTCAAGAGTCAAATTTTCCACATAGTTCTAATCCTAATGATTATGAGAGCACCACTAAGGAAGGGGAGGGAAAGGGTGAACAATTTCCAGTAAATAGAGATTCAAAGTTTCCACTTATTCCTAATTTGATGGATTATTAGATGACCATTGACAAAGGGGAGAATGAATAATTTCCATTAATTATAAATTCAAAGTTTCCACTTATTCCTAATCCCAAGGATTATGAAACCGACACTGGTGAAGGAGACGATGAAGAATTTCATTCAAATGATAATTTGAGTATGAATAGACAGTCATAGTTTCCACTTAGTCATAATCCTAAAGATTATACGACCACCAGTGATGAAGGGGAGGATGCAGAGAGTGCTTCAAATGAAGTCATGGTTGTTATAACACCATTTACCACCCTTGGTATCAGTGATGCTTGGTTTATGGCCTAGGGTAACCCCTCCTTCTAGACTTGGTCCAAATATTTTAAAAACAATGTTTTATTCCCTGTACACTACTTTTCCCTAAGATAAAAGTGTGTACACGTGGGTTAGTCAATACCCAACCCATGTATATGTGTTAAGGAATTAAAAAAAATTAAATTTCCTTAATTGTGGGTGGAGTTCACGGGTTTTATCTATTTATTACCTCCTATTTCCTATGGCCCAACTGTTTTCCAACAAAAAACTAATTGGGAGAAGTATAAATAGACTTATATGGGAAGGCCTTAAGGAGGTGGAGAGATAGAGTTATTACATTGAGATTATCCCTAACTGAGTTTGAAGTATCCCTATGCTTCATGCACTTCCCCAAGTTTCAGGAAACCCTTGTTTCCTTGACTACAAATATTCTCCCTCTTGCTTGAGATATCATGGTATTGGTTATGGAAGCAGGCTGTTGAAGACTGGGACTAGACGGATCTAGAGGACAGTTCCGCTTGGAGCTGGAAGAAGAAGACTCAGGTGAATTCTCTCCATGTTAGTTATAGCTTACTACAATAAAAAGAAGTGTTGTCTTGTTTCTAAGATTAACTATGTTTATGCATTAAATAGTGTTGTAATTCATATATGAATGTTATTTGATGTATGATTAATCATTTTTTATATGATACAAAGGTAATTTCATAAAAATGCTTTACCTCTATACTACTATGTATGTTTGGATTGAATGATTTTCAGGCATGAAGAACATCAGGAGTTGTAGAGGGTATGAACCCTGCAGGATCTACCCAAACGAACGACATCTGGATATGGTCGCTCTCACATAGTTTGTTTATATAAGCATTTTTCCTGAGTTGTATGAGTGTTTCTTACTGTAGTTTTCTCCTCCTCTATTGGGGTTCCAACTCAAAGCCCTAGGGTACTTATTCCCATAACAGAATTGGCGACTCCACTAGGGATAACAATCTTGTTATTCCTAGTTTGGGTTGCTCAGTGTCAATTAGGGCTCAGTATTTTGTTTTCTTGTTGTTACAATCTTATTTGGTCTACTAAAGTCTCACACCTTAAGTCTAAACTTTTTCATCTTAGATTAGTTTTTTATTTTTCTTGCAATGCTTTGCATATGCAATTTACTCTATTTACATATGCATGTTTCTGTGAAGTGAACCCGCATATGCGTGAGTTTCCTTTATCAGAAGCATGTGTACACACCTCCGTGCTCGAAAACAATCGCATATACCATTTTTTGCATTATTTTTTCAAATCTCTTTGCCTAGAAAGATTTGTTGCTTGGTCTACTTAGTCTTTGAGTGGTCAATTTCAGTCTAAAGAATTTCATTATTCTGCAACATCACTATTTCGAAGTCTCTTCCTCATTGAAAATATTTTGCCTAGGTTTGATTTTTGAGTGAAATTGTAATTGGTGTTTTGGCACACAACACTTCGTACAAAAGTTCTTGATTGTTCTGGTCCTCTAGAATAGGAGATTGTCTTCAATCTCAGTGTCAAACTTGGTTTTTGGTCTACTTGATTTGATTGTTGTCATTTTGTGGCCTTATAGCTTTTTTTTCTTTTTGAAAGTCTTTTTGACGAATTTGAAAGTATTTCTTTCTTTGCTTCTTGGTCAGTTTTTTAAGCTCTTTGCTGCTGTTTGGGTAATTTGGTACAAGTTGAAGCCTTTTTGCTCAATTTTTCATTCATTGTCGAATTTGTAACTTGCAAGGACTCCTTGTGCTCTTCTTTTGGTGTTTGAGTTTTATTGGTATTTAGAGTGATTTCAAAAATTTCTTTTGGTTGTTTCTTGAAAAAGAAAATATCTCAAAAAACATTATTTTTGTTTTCTTTTGCCAAGTTTGATTTTGGTTTCTTTTGATTTTTGAAAGTGAATTGTGATCTTTTGGGATTTCTCCTTCCTGTTTGGAGAGAATTTTGTATTCAAAATTTGTACCCTCTTCAATACTTAAGCTGGCTTATTAATAGTTATAAACAATTGCTTTCATTTTTTTTAGAGTAATTTAGGATCTTGCATCTTGATTACACCTTGCATTAGAGTAGTTTGCATTGTTAAAGCATTAGTATTTGTCATGAAAGGAAAAGAAAAAGTATTTTGCTTTACAGAAGTTTTGTAGAACCCACATAGAGATCTCTTTTCATCGAAGAACAAATGATTGCATTCATGTAGTTAGTTTTTCATTGATTTCTTTTGCGTCATACAAACACCATTGGTTTCACTTCCATATATACACTTGACTTAAAAGAATAGCCATTAAAATCAAGCACTTAATTAAAATGAACTACAACTTTTGTATTTTCATGAGAATACACCAACAAGTTTAGGTTTATTAGGGCCTCGGATTAGGCGAGAGGAGAGTTAACTCTCCAAGGTCACTCTAAATTACAAAGCATAGAAGTTTGATTAATGAGGAAAATCCAATAGAATTAGGGAGACCGGGAAAGCTCTGTGACTAGGAGTAAAGCATGTGGGTTAGTGAAGATAAGGACGAGAGATACCCTCTCTCTTATTTGTTGGATCCTACCTCATGACTATTCTACCCTGCTTTTGATATGAGTTGGTGACCATAGTTGCCTATCCTAGGAACCACATAGGTGGTTGTGGGGGGGAATCCTGTGGCATCTAAGTTTAACATTGTATCACATTCAATAGTACTTCTGGAGGGCACCCTTGTGAAGCTTGGGGGCTTGCACCGGTAAAGGTTGTTTTTTGGAGGTAAGCATAACTACCTCTGATACCTTCACTAGTAGTCTTGGGTGTAATTACCCTAGTATATTTTCGAAAGGCCCTTGTTATTAACTTTCTTATATTTTAGTGTCTAGTCCTAATCACCCAGAATGGAAATACTTGAGAGGTATTTGATTACTGATATCTTTAGGGACATTTTAGTGAGTAATTTTTGCTCCTAGTTGGCTAGCTTGATAAGTTTTGAGTATGTAAGTAGATCTTTTAAATAATTCAAAGTGGCTAACCGACCATCTCGACGGTATACGAGACTTTATGGGCTTTCACGTACGAGTCCGGAGCCTTCTCCTAGAAGGCATAGGAGTGATTCTGCTAGTGGTTTCCAACCGATGGCAGCAGGCGCATCGGAGATTGACCCTCCACTTGGCGACATTACTTCACCAGATATACTTGGTACCAGTAAAGAGTTAGAGAGGAACACACCAGTTCTTTCTCAAGTACTCTTCTAGTAAGAAGATACTATTGAAGTAGAAGAGCTTTCAAAGTTAGTTGTGGCTCCGAATTATCCTCTCCTTCCTGACCATCTAGATGTTTTTTTATATGTTGGAGCTCCGACTCATAGGCCTTCGAGCCTAGGTTTACATACATCTATTCCTTCGATGACCACTGTTGGAAGCATGGAATCTACGATGAGTGTTGCAAGCATGTAGAGTCCCATATCTTTACAAGGGGGAGGAACTATTTCCATCCCTTCTAATACTCCCAGTATGACTATATTTGGCTCTAATTCCATTCCGTCAATGAGTGGAAGTTCATAAGCTACAACATCCAGTTTTGGTTTCTTCCCTTTTGGAATGTCATCTCAAGGTATTCCTTCAGTTCCTTTGAACATAGCATCGACCTCCTCTACATCCATGATGAGTGGATCAGCTTCCTTTTAGGGTTTCCCATTTGGAGGTGGTCATATACCACATTCCAATCTGACAGTAGGGTCAATGCCTTTTCCCTTTACAAGTCAAGGTAGTAACCCCTTCCAGAGTTGGACAAATCCTGTAGTTAGTGGGATAGGAGCTCGGAATCAATTTTTCAGCAAACAAAGGAATGTGCCATATTCCTCGGTTAATTCATTTCAATGTTTTCCACCCTTTGCTAATGCATGGAACCCTTATCAGGGGTTGTCAACTCCTTTCAATACTTCGTTAGGGGGTAACTTCACTGGTTAGGGAGGATTTTTGGTAGGAGTTGGTCAAAATCTAAAATTTGCTAGACCATAGGGATCACCTTTTGGTTCAGTAGGATCTACAAGTTACTTCGGGCAACCTGGTGCCTTTCAAAATCTAGGTCATTCTTTTAGACCTTTGGGAACCCTGCCCGCTCTGGATGGAATTCCCAAGGTCCCTCACGACTTCCTTTTCTGGCCACACTTAATTTACTAGACTTAACTAGAGTGACAAATGCTCCAATCAGGTACAATCTGGCTTGGCCTCTAGTCCCAACTAAACTTCCCTTGGATATTCCAATGTTCGAAGGGAAGAGTGGTGAAGATCTGGGAGACTATGTGACCACATTTCACTTATGCTGCTCATCCAACTCCCTGATATATGATTCGATCAAGTTGAGGTTATTTCACCGCACCCTAACTAGAAATGCGACCAAATGGTATATAGAGTTGTCGAGGGGCACCTATACTTCTTTCGTTGATTTGGATAATATTTCTTGAACCATTTTGAGTTTCCTGTCCATTGTGAAGCTGGAACTAAACTTCTGGCCAACTTTCAGCAAGACAAAACAACTCGTATTTCGGATCACATCCACGAATGGAGAAGGAGAAAAAGGCTCATCAAAGCCGAAATTCCACCATATTTCCTTCTCGAATTCTTTCTCAAATCATTACAACCTGAAATCTCAAACGATGTTTCTCTTTCGGCTGTTTATTAGGAAGAGAAGACTATTTTTCATGCCCAACAATTAGAACTAATATATTCTTAATCTGGGACTCTTTAGAAAATCCTACCTGATTCTCCTAGATCTAAGGTTAATTTAGACAATCAAAATCCAAACCCTCATGCCGATGGTATAGTTGGATTGGTTGACACAAATACAGTGAACCTTTTGAACCAATTGCAGCAGTTGTCTCTACAAACTGCTTCTTCTAACCACGCAACACCATCTACACCTTCACCTTCCCAACCCACTTCTATAAATGTTGTCCAAGACTCTAACCCCAAACGAAATCAAAAATCTGATGGGAAGAGGAAGGGATGAGGTAAGAAGAAGAACCAGGAAGGGAAGGGCAATGCAAACAAGCCTGACAATGGTGTCGGTGAGGGTAGAAAAGAGTCCAAGAAAAAGGTTCAGTTTCCATGTAGATTATGCAATCGAGATCATTTGACTCACCACTGCCCTAAGATTCAAGATGCTTAGCACTTGTTAGTGCAATAAGGATCCTCTAGCTCCCATGATGTCCTGACTAAAACGTTTCCCCAAAGGCAGCAATTACTTGTTGGCACGAACTCGAATGTTGGTACATCCGCAAGGGTTACCCAGGAAGGGGAAAATTCCTCAAATGTTTATATGATGAATGCTCATGTCGACGTTGCTACATCAGCACGTGGTTATGGTGAAAGAGAAAAATCTAAGGCTAAATTTGTTCCTGAAACCATAGACCCACTTCATATTGAGTGACCCTGTGCTGAGTCTATACCTCAGATAAAGAACGGTTACACAAAGTGCTCAACTATTAACCCTAATGCTAGGGTAGCCCAGAACTACTCGATTGTAGAAGATCTGGCTCAAAGTCCTTGTGCTATGTCTACTTTGGAGGTACTCCAGTCGTGTCCTACTCAGAGGAGTGCTTTGCTTTCGGCAATCGGTGTAGTAGATCCAAATAATTCTTTAGTGTTCATTTTTGATATGTTGAATATCAAAAAGAGACTTCCTCACCATGTGGCTTTCCAGGTAAATTCCACTTACTGAAAAACCAATATTTTTCGTATACTTATAGATGAGGGAGCTTCCACATGCGTAATGTCTATGTCATGTTGGAAGGCCATTGGATCACCTTCATTTGTTCCTTCACTGACTCTCTTGATAGCATTTGATGGACATTCTCATAAGCCACACAGAATTATGTCGGCCTTTCCTATATGTGTTGGGGGAAAGGTCATTAATATTGAGGTGGAAATTGTTGATGCTAATCTAGATTATAACGTCCTCTTAGGAAGAATTTGGATTTACAAGATGGATGCCATAGTTTCATCTTTATTCCACCTATTTTATTTTCCTCATGAGGGGAGAATTGTTAAAATTGATCAGTTAGATTATTCCCTAGGTGACTTCCATGCAACTTCAGATTCTACCGTTCCATTGGTGGATAATCCCCGTCAACCTATTAAGAATTTAGGAGTTGGGATGCCCTCTTCATTAATGGGTATATTTGACCTTCCTCCTCCTACAACTGTAATCAATGAAATTTCCTCCAGGGGGGTTCATGGAAAGAGTTCTTTCGAACTCATTATTTTTCAGACCCTTGGACCTTACCTTCATCTACAACCACATTAGAAGGAGGGAAGGTTGGTGGAATGTAATTTCCCATGTCTGCAGTAGAACATAGCTATCAATCTATCATTAACACTACAGAAAACCATCCCACTCCTTTTTCACAAGAGGAGTTAGATGGTGATGTGGCTCCAGCTTGGACCCTCAACTCTACTTCAGCTCTGGATTTCTTAGATACAATTTTCCCATCTAAAGAAGCAATTTTGGAGGCAATGATGGGTGTGGATCGACCATGGGAAAAATTTCATCATCATTCATATTTTCTTCCTCCATTGCATGAAGTTGAATCCAAGTTCTCCAATTTTCTTACTGGCGATGCTTGTACAGTTTCAAACCCTTTGGCTCTAGCACAATTATCTGTTGAAGGTAATATGTTGGTTATCTCAAGAATTGTACCTATAAACATCTCTATGAATCCTAATGTTATAGAAAATGTCTTAATCGGAGTCGATCATTCCCTTGAAGAAATTCAAATTTACACCAACCTCTTTAAAGAGTTTCGAGATGTGTTCATTTGGTCTTATGAGGAAATGCCTAGAATTGATCCATCTATAGTCCAACATGAGATAAATATGTATGAAAATGCCAAATCTATTCGTTAGAAGCTTCGACCAGTCAATCCTCAAAAAGCAGTAGCTATTAAAGCTGAAGTTGAAAAGATACTTAAGGTGGGTTTCATATACCCCTTTCCTATAACAGAGTGGGTTTCCAATCCAGTCACGATAGATAAAAAGAAAGGAATGATCCGAGTAGGCATCGACTTTAGGGATTTGAATAAAGCTCGTCCAAAAGACAATTACCCCATGGATTTTATTGATCAAATTGTTGATGAATGTGTGGGTTATGAAATTTTTTCGTTCGTGGATGGATTTTCTGGTTACAATCAAATTACTATCCTTCTAGAGGACCAGCACAAGACGGCTTTTATTTGTCCCTGTGGCACATTTGCATACAAGACGATGCCTTTTCGTCTCAAAAATGTTGGAGCTACTTTTTAGCAGGCCATGTCTTTCCACGACATAAAACATGTTATTGAAGCATACTTGGATGACTTAGTTACTCATTCTTGAAGGAGAATCGATCATCCCAGCCACCTTGGGTTAGTTTTTGAGAGATGTCCTTTTTATAAAATACGGTTGAATCCGAATGTGTGTTTTTGTAGTCACATCTAGTCGGTTGTTACGATTCATTGTATCGACTAAAGATATTTGAGTAGATCCTTTCAAGGTTGACGCAATAATTCAGTTGCATCCCTCGCCTTCCATTCATCAACTTCAAAGTCTCCAAGGGAAGGCAAATTTCTTGAGAATATTTATAGCAAATTATGCTGAGATTACCAAAGGATTTATGCATTTTCTTAAGAAAGGAGTTCCATTTTTATGGGATGACTTTGCACAATGATCTTTTGATGCCCTGAAGTAGACATTAATCTCTGCTCCATTACTGAGTCCACTAGATTATGGCAAATATTTCCTTTCATATCTCGTTGTGGCAGAATCTACCATAGATATGGTTCTAGTTCAAGAGTATGATGCTCTCAGTGACCATGTAATCTACTACTTGAGTCAAGGCTTAGTAGGACCTGAGCTATGCTATTCTCCTATAAATAAATTGGCCTTGCTAGTGGTCCATGTTGTCCAGCAGCTTCATCATTATATTATGCTATGAAAAAAATTCATCTTAGCGGCTGCCAATCCTTTTAAATCTGTCATCAGTAGGCGAGTGATTAGGGGAAAATATAATCGATGGATTGTTATTTTGCAAGAATTTGGTCTCGAGTTCTTGTCAGCCAAATCTAAGAATTCGTTGGTTTTTGTGGAATTAATTTCTGATCTACCTTGTGAGGAAATCATTGTTTATGACGAAAATTTCCCCGATGAACATTTATTCCTCATTTCTTCACAATATCCCTGGTACAGAGATATCACTATATATCTCCACACTTCGAAGTTCCCACTTGCTTCCTCCAAGGATGAGCATCAAAAGGTACCCAACCTTGCCAAAAACTATGTTATCATTGGTGATACATTATATCGCAGAGGCGTTGATTCAATCCTTAGGCATTGCTTAACTTTGGAAGAAGCAGAGTCTATACTTAATGATTGCCACATTGGATCTTGTGGCGGTCATATATCTGGGCTTTCAATAGCCCAGAAAATTTTGTGTTCTAGCTACTTTTGGCCTTCAATTTTTGAAGATTGTATTGAAGTGGTCAAACGTTACTAGCCTTGTCAAATTTATACTGGAAAAATGTACACGCATCCAACTCCACGTTTTCTTGTTATCATTGTTGGTCCATTTCCAAAGTGGGGCATTGAATTCACTAATTGTAATCCACCTTCAGAGACAAGTCACAAGTGTATCATTGTGGCTGTAGACTACTTTATGAAGTGGGCTAAGTCCATGCCTACTTACAAAATTGATAGTGAAACATCAGCCTTGTTTCTCTTCAACTAGGTTATTTCACGATTTGGTATCCCAAGAGAGATTGTCATTGACCATGGCAGTCACTTCCAAAATCAACTAATGACCAAATTGGATCTAAAATTGGGCTTCCAACATTAATATTCGTATTATCCTTAGTCCAGTAGGTAGTCAAAGCCATGAATAAGTTCCTCAAGACTATCCTGCAAAGGACAATTGAGAAAAATCACTCCAATTGGCACATCATGTTGTACCTGGCACTCTGGGCATACTGAACCTCGGTGAAGACTACCACTGGTTTTTCTCCTTTTGAATTAATTTATGGGATGAAATCTATTTTTCCTATCGAATGTGAAATTCCATCACTTAAGCTAGCTATAGAACTTCTTATAGAGACATATAGTCTTGAAGAACACCTCGTTCATTTGGAACATATCGATGAGCAATGTCGAGATGCCACCATAATAAACAAGGCCCATAAGAAGAGAGTTAAAACTCAGTATGATAAAGTTGTCCATCCTTGGGTGTTTTATAAAGGTGACCTTCTCTTAGTCTATGACCAAGATAAATACACCCTTGGGGCAAGCAAATTCAAGTCTATGTGGTATGGTCCCTTTATAGTCAAAAGAGTTTTGAGAAAAGGGGTTACGAATTAGTTGATTTTGAAGGGAACAAGCTGGTAAAGCCACAAAATGGGCTCTACCTTAAGAAGTATTTTGCTTAGGTTCTGGCTGAGCAATTGCTTGTTTGTATATATTTCATTCTTGTACATATTTGTCTAGAATTCTATGATATCGACATTTTTCTATCTGCTTTGGCAGGCGTTGATGTATGATCTGATATATTTTGGATTCGCTGGTGGTGCTAGTTGGCACACTCTAAATGTTTCTTTCACAGCTTGGGTGATTTATTATCCGTCTCGCCAGTTGATGATGTTGCGTGGAGTATGTATTGGTCTGGCTTTGAATAACTTGCCGAATATACTATTCTTATTAATTTACTATCCAAAGAAATTTCTTATGGGATTGATTCATTGGTAGTTTATCTAGACTCACAACAAGTAGTGTCACAATTAAATAACATTTATCGGGTTTGAGATCCTTAATTATATTGCCAATTCTTGAGAGTGAGAGTGTTGCAATGATCATTTATTTATATTACATATGTTCACATTCCATGATCCAAGAATTCATTAGCAAACTCTATTGCTAATCAAGCTTTAGATTGGCATATTAGTCATTCATCAAATTAAATAAACATAAAAAAATTTGAATCTGTATATATATCATAAAATCGCCTGTATATAGATAAAGTGTTCAAAAAATAATATACAAAATTGAGATGAAATCCCCTTAGATTTTGGGTTCATGCCCATAATCATGTCCAGTCTGTCTATCGACTTGGCTCAGGATGAGTGGCTAAAAAGTTAACTACTACATTGGCTACATGCCAAAGTATGTGGACCCAGTCCTGTGGTACCCCTACCACACGACGCTGCATCTTCTCAAGTACCCCTATCACCAAGTTTCTCTGAACTGCATATAGGAATCTCTCTATCTAAGCTGTTTCCTCTTCAACACTTCTTCTGCAAGACCTGTGCCTTGGAAATCCATCTGGTCCCACCAGACCCACATCTGGAACATGGTAATTTTTGTCAATATTTTGTGTCATCAAAAATATTTCTAAGTTCATTTCATATTTAAAAAAGAAAAAAATCTTGAAAATTTACAAAAACTTAAAGAATTGTTACCTATGTATCCCCATGATGCATTTGGTGGCAACACCATGTCTGGATCTCCTTATAAATCCATACCAGCATACGGGTAGTCGTCAACTGTGATGATTTTTTGGTCCCACTAGGAGAAAAACTCATCATCGAAATTAATCCTAGTCACGTCCCCGCCTCCAAGGTGTTTCATCATGTCAAGCCATCTACCCATCCGAGGATCTCGAGGGCTGTTGATGGAGACAGATACTTTGGGACGTAGCCTAGGTACCTTCTCGAGGAAGAATGAGCATAAGATAGTCCCATATCCAAAGTTCTTTGTCTGACCCTTCAAATAGAGGTCAATTGGCTCTTCATGTTGGTGAAAAGAGGCATGCACCAGTCGAAAATCATGGTAATGATTCTATTGCCAGGCTCATGGACACTCATGAGGTTTGATGTAGTGAGGCTGATCCATTCACCCTCACGATGGTAAATAGAAAAATCCTTAGAGATAAAATTTCCACGTGTTTGATTGGAATCTCACTTCCAATCTTCTTTGTGTGTCCAGGACAATATATCTGTACATAGTCTTCTACTGAAAGGATATTTCTTCTCCTGCGAGTTAAATGCATGACCTCCCCTCTTTGAGAGAGACCTGTAATAAAGTAGATGTCTTCAATCTCAATCCGTAGAGGCATCTGATCTATCATGAGGGCATCATCTTCTACACTCCAGTAGTGGATCAGCAATTCGAGCAGGCGTGTGTTGGCTTTCATGTTTGTCATTTTGAAGAATTTCAATAAGCCACACCATCTCAATGCATCTAGTGCATTTTGGTCATTCATTACCTCGTTATCAATTGTGGTATGCTCTCTTTCTCTCCATGTGATGGCCATCCTAAAAAAAAATGAGTTTCAACCATTATTTTTTGTGTTTAACCTTAACTCACGCACATTCGGGCTCCCTTTACACATCGTCATGTGTAGGGCCATCATATACATGGGTTGATTACATCCAAATTGTGTGTACGTAGAGTTGGATTTTTTGGCATAAATTCCCATTGTCAAAACATTATGAAAACTTCTAAAAACTATCACAAAATATTACGAGCATGATTTGAGGGTTACCTGATAACTTTGGTGCGATTTGAACAGTCCAATTGTTCAAAGGCAAGCTTGCTCCTTTTTGATCTACTGCTCTTTTCTCCAAGTAGAAATAAAAAAAAATATGAGTCCAAAAGTCATTATATAACTTTCAATTTGCAAAATATTTTTTCAAAAATTGATTTCTGTCTCATGGATTTTTTGACCTATGGGCTTGGATTGTGAAGAATGGGTTATTTTTCAGGATATTTTGGAGACTTCTTCGATATGTTATTTTGGTCCCATGACCATTGACCCATCATGGCATATATCATTCAGTCACTAGCATATAGGTTAGGGAAAACCATTTTTTCCACTGCCTCTTGTATACTAGCATTGATTTAGTGATACATTAGCCATAAGGTCGACCCCATTGTGTCTTGGTTAGCAAACCATGTTCACTCATTGATTTTTAAATCATGATGTGATGGTAGAGCCATCCTTTACATGGGCATTTTAGTTAGAACCTTGTTGAAATTGGTTGTCCATGCTACTATACTGAGTAGGCTCGGGAGTCCTCTTTAGTCCCACCATGAATTGTGCATTGAAGACACATTTTCCTTTCTTCTGTGCTAATTTTTGGTTGGATACCCTAAAGGCTCCTTTGTGTTCAGTTGTACTACTACATTGCATTTTGACTATTTTCACATGTTGGCCTTGAGTCAGCTTCACTTGGACTCGTGCTTAAGCCACATATTTGACCATGTCTTCTGCAAAATCAACCATGCAATCACTTAGCTTATGCAACTTGATGCATCCTTTGACCCATGGAAAGAACATCCCTTTGAGTGTCCTTGACTAGTTTCACCTCCCTGCACTGAGCATAGGAATGTTCCCATCCCAAGAACTAGATCATCTATTTCTCTAACACTCATTCTTTCCACTGTACTAAAGAATTCTAATTTCTTTTATTCTTTTTCCAGCCTAAGGAAAAGGACAAAAAAAATTATATATTCCAAAAAAGGTGGGAATAGAACAACATTTCTATAATTTTTTGGTAGCTAGAGTTAGTCGTGTCACCCTTGAACAAAGCACTCGAAAGAAATTCTCTCCTCCATTTTGGGAGGGATTTAGTTTGACTTAGGTATGCCGTAACCCTGTTATTGAGTCAGTACTCCTATGTTTGGTTATCTCTTCCAATCATATGGAGAGTTTTCTCGTGCCTCCTGCATGAAGAACTTATATAGAGTTATCATATGCTACCATATAATCATCATTGGGTCGTGCTTTTGGTCAAGGGATGTAAGCCTGAGTTGACTTCTCTGCGTTGTCTATTGACCTATTTTTCTGTCATCCATCCCTCGTTGCTAGTGTCATGTTTTTCATGACATGAGTTATATTGGTCCTTTGCTCATCCTAGTTTGAGAAGGTCTACATTGACTTCTCTCTGGCAGGTCTTGTGCTTATCGACAATGAAATATTGCTCCGAGGGCAGGCCTGAAGCCCTACCCTAGCCTTATTTTCATGATTCATAGGTCACCTTGTGCTCAACATCGATTAGTATTATGGGTCTTTGAGTGAGGGGTTTCCCTTGTGTTCGACATCATCTTTCATTATCACACATTGGGATTTATGCAATGCCTTGGTTTCCATTTGACCCTATTAGTGGATTCCTCACCTCCGTGTCAGCTTTCATTATTGGTTGGTTCAGAGGGTTTCTATCGTGCGCTAGCTACATCTTGTGTATGCTGAAAACATGCTTTGCTTGGGTTACTACATCTTTTTCGTCTGACTCCTTCCACATTATTGGCCTATGGGTTACACTCGTGCTAGATTGCTGATGGATTCCCTAATGCCTTCCTTCTAGCAGATCTTTTCCTATTGGCTACAGCTCATTTGCTTTGGGACAAATATTTAGAGTCCATTTGGCAGTACCTTGGGGTTTGTAATCATCAGTGGTAGATTCCTTTGCTATTGACAGTGGAAAACCATCGTTGTCCCCAGATTGATAGATTCTTCCATGTGTTCGACTTCAACTCATTTATTCACACTTATTAGATTGTATTGGGTACCTTGAGTCTCATTTTGATTATCGGTGAGTAGTCTCGCGTTTGTTGACGGTATACATCAATGACCAGTAATCAAATGATTTCTCATGTGGTTGACCTCAGATTATTTATTCCCATTGTGTAGAAATGTACCACGGTGGTCAGTGAAGACCTCGAGTTACATCAGCATGTCTTGGTTCACTTGTCAGTTTCTCCTGTTGCTGCTAGTTCACACCAACCAACGTATATGTTGCAGTTCTTCACAGTGACATCTTATATGCTGGAATCCGAGTTGTGATATAGTATCATTTTATTCCATCATGTTCATGTGGTACTATTGGGATCAGTTTTTGACATTAGTGATCAGCTTTATCTTTCAACGTCATTAATCATCTTCTTATATGTGATATTCAGACATGTAATTTTTCGATCATGATCAGATGATCTATTATGTATTTTCAGTTTCTTTTGTACTTGTATACATATTGGATCCACTTGTACTTGATATGCCAACATGCTTTACTTTTTCCGAGCATGGGTATGCCCACCTTAGACAACAGTTTCTTTCTGGTCTCTTTTGATTGATTGGCAGGCTGAATTCTAGTGAATTCCTTCTTAGTCTCGGCACGGTTCTTTCCATATACTTAATACATTTTTGCCATCATGTACCCCTTCTAACTTCATATATTAGGGGGCATCTGTTATAGCAGCATTTACCACACTTGGTATTTGTGATGCTTGGTTAATGGCATAGGGCAATCCCTCCTTCTACAGTTGGTCCAAATATATCTCACACTTCGAAGTTCCCACTTGATTCCTCCAAGGATGAGCATCAAAAGGTACCTCACCTTGCCAAAAACTATGTTATCATTGGTGATACATTATATCGCAGAGGCGTTGATTCAATCCTTAGGCATTGCTTAACTTTGGAAGAAGCAGAGTCTATACTTAATGATTGCCACATTGGATCTTGTGGCGGTCATATATCTGGGCTTTCAATAGCCTAGAAAATTTTGTGTTCTAGCTACTTTTGGCCTTCAATTTTTGAAGATTGTATTGAAGTTGTCAAACATTACTAGCCTTGTCAAATTTATACTCGAAAAATGTACACGCATCCAGCTCCACTTTTTCCTGTTATCATTGTTGGTCCATTTCCAAAGTGGGGCATTGAATTCACTAATTGTAATCCACCTTCAGAGACAAGTCACAAGTGTATCATTGTGGCTGTAGACTACTTTATGAAGTGGGCTAAGTCCATGCCTACTTACAAAAATGATAGTGAAACATCAGCCTTGTTTCTCTTCAACTAGGTTATTTCACGATTTGGTATCCCAAGAGAGAGGCGCAGCTGCGGAGGTGCGCGGTGCCACAGAAGGTGAAGTGTGTAGCGACGCAGGCCAGAGAAAAGGAAATTGTGTATCTGTCTTAAGATATTTTGTTGACTGATTTTTTGTTGATAAGGTGTTCTGGGTTTAGTTTACTATTATTGTTGATCTGGTTATCTGGGTGACTTATCGGTACTTGATGATCATTTGATGTTTATGGATCCAGTTTGAAAATTTATGAAAAGTGGTCCTTGAAAGAAAAGAAGTACGGGGTTGTAGCTCCCTTCCAGGAGAGACTGGAAAACGAGAGAGAGTTGTAGCTCTCTGCAGGTTGCAGCCTGCGTACTGGTAAAGGACTGCACCAGTACAAGACCATTGTAAAAGGAGTTTCTAATTTGAAAGAAGATAGAGACATATTGCAGCAGGTGGTTTTCACCCACATTGGGTTTCCACCTTATATCTGGTGTTCTTTGATGTGACTGTCTGTTTTTCTTGTTCGTGCTCATTACTTTATGGTACTGATATGCAAAAATAATTCAAAGTATAAATAAGGAAGATTTGGTAAAAGGACTAGATAATACTGATTCACCCCCCCTCTCAGTATTATTTTCAACAGTTCCCTTAAATCCTAGGATTAATATTAATATGGTCCAATGTCGCATTGTGACAAATATTATCTTGATAAGAAAATCAACCATGGTCAACCATGGTCCAACATCACATTGTAACAATGATTATCTCAATATGAAAATCAACCATAGTCAACCATGTTTATTTTAAGGTTTATAATATTTATCTTAGGGTTTATATACCTTGGGTTTATAATATTAATCCCTTGGGTTTAATATTATTCATAATCCCTTGAGGTTTTAGTATTAATCCATTGGGTTCCTCGAGTTTATAATATCAATCCCTTGGGTTTAGTAATCTAAGGGTTCAACCATGGTCGAGCATGGTCCAACATCTCTTTTTGACAAAGATTTTCTCAACATGAAAATTAACCATGGCGAACCATTTTTATTTAAGGGTTTATAATATGTATCTCAGGGTTTATATACCTTCGGTTTATATTATTTTCTTGGTCTATTATTATTGCCTTGGGTGTATAACCCCTTGGGTCAACCATTGTGAACATGGTCAACCATGGTTAATTATGTTTTATAAAATAAATCATGGTCAACCATGGTCAACCATGTTTTATAAAATCAATCATGGTCAACCATGGTCCAATGTCGCATTGTGACAAATATTGTCTCAATATGAAAATCAATCATGGTCCAATGTCGCATTGTGAAAAAGATTGTCTTTATATGAAAACCAATCATGGTCAACCATGGTCCAATGCCACATTATGGCAAGAATTATATCAATATGGAAATCAACCATGGTCAACCATATTTGTTTTAGAGTTTATAATATTTATCTTAGGGATTATATAGCTTGGTTTTATAATATCATTCCCTTATGTTTATTATTATTCCCTTGGGGATTTAGTAATCCCTTGGGGATTTAGTAGTAATCCATTGGGTTTATTATTCCCTTCGGTTTATAATATCAATCCCTTTAGTTTATTGATCTAAGGGTTCATATTACTAGGGTTCAATATTATTCCCTTAGGTTTTAATATCAATCCCATGGGTTTTAATATCAATCCTATGGGTTTATTAATCTAAGGGTTCATATGCCTAAGGTTTAATATTATTTCCTTGGGTTCATAATCCCTTGGTTTTTTAGTATTAATCCCTTAGGTTTATTATTCCTTTGGGCTTATAATATCAATAATGCTCAACCATAGTCAATCATGGTCAACCATGGTCGAACATCACATTATGACGAAGATTGTCTCAATATGAAAATTAATCATTCTCAACCATGGTCTAATGTCAAATCAGGACAAGGATTGTCTCAATATAAAAATCAATCATGGTCCAACATTGCATTGTAACCAGGATTGTCTCAATATGAAAATCAACCATGGTTAACCATTTTTTACTATGTTTATTTTAAGGTTTATAATATTTATCTTAGGGTTTATATACCTTGTGTTTATAATATTAATCCCTTGGGTTTAATATTATTCCTTTGGGTTCATAATTCCTTGGGGTTTTAGTATTAATCTCTTGGGTTTATAATATCAATCCCTTGGGTTTATTAATCTAAGGGTTTAACTGTGGTTGAGCATGATCCAACATCGCATTGTGATAAAGATTGTCTCAATATGAAAATCAATCATGGTCAACCATAGACAACCATGGTCAATTATGGTCAACCATGGTGAATCATGGTGAACCATTGTCAATCCCTGAGGTATATTAATCTAAGGGTTCAACCATGAACAATCATGGTCAATTATGGTAAACTATGGTCAATCATGTTCAATATGAAAATCAACCATGGTGAATTATGGTCAACCATTGTCAATCCCTTAAGTTTATTAATCTAAGGGTTCAACCATGGTTGAGCATGGTCCAATGTCACATTGTGACAAAGCTTTCCTTAATATTAAAATCAACAATGGTAAACCATCGCCAACCATGTTTAAGGGTTTATAATATTTATCTTAGGGTTTGTATACCTTAGGTTTATATTATTCACTTGGGTTTAATATTATTGGGTTGGGTTTATAATCCCTTTGGTTTTCAGTATTAATACTTTGGGTTTATAATATCACTCATGGTCAACCATGATCAATCATGGTCAACCATGTGGACCATGGTCAATTATATTTTATAAAATCAATCATGGTCAACCTTGGTCAAATGCTGCATTGTGACAAATATTCTCTCAATATGAAAATCAACCATATTCAACCATGTTCCAATGTCACATTGTGAGAAATATTGTCTTGATATGAAAATCAATTGTGGTGAAGCATGGTCCAACACTGAATTGTGACAAAAATGATCTCAGTATGAAAATCAACCATGGTCAACCATGTTTATTTTAGGGTTTATAACATTTATCTTACATATTATATACCTTGGGTTTATAATATCAATCCCTTGTGTTTCATATTATTCCCTTGGGGATTTATTATTAATCCATTGGGTTTAAAATATCAATTCCTTGTGTTTATTAATCTAAGGATTCATATTACTAGAGTTTAATATTATTCCCTTGGGTTTATAATATCAATCCCTTAGGTTTATTAATCTAAGGGTCCATATACCTTGGTTTTAATATTATTCTCTTAAGTTTAATATTATTTCCTTGGGTTTATAATCCTTTGGGCTTTTAGTATTAATCCTTTGGGTTTATAATATCAATCATGGTCAAACATGGTCAAATGTGGCACCGTGAAAAATATTGTCTCAATATGGAAATCAACCTTGGCCAACCATGGTCCAACGACTTATTGTGACAAAGATTGTCTCGATAGGAAAATCAATTACGATCAAGCATTGTCAACCATTGTCCAACGTCACATTGTGAAAAGGATTATCTCAATATGAAAACCAACCATGGTCAACCATGTTTACTTTAAGTTTTATAATATTTATCTTAGGGTTTATAACTTAGGTTTATATTATTAAACTCTTGGGTTTAATATTATTCATAATGCCTTGGGGTTTTAGTATTAATTTCTTGGGTTTTATATTATTCACAATCCCTTGATGTTTTAGTATTAATTCTTTTTGTTTATTATTCCCTTGGGTTTATAATATCAATCCTTTGGGTTTATTAAGTAATCTAAAGGTTCAATCATGGTCCACATGGGGAGGGGGGAGAGCTTTGCGGAAAAAGCCATGGCTAGGGTTTCCGGAATCGTGGTCTATGCCGCCACCACTCTGAAAACCAAGGAAGGGAGCAACCTGGGCTCAGAACGAGGCCCTCACACAGATAGGCGAACTAATATTGACCCCCTAGCAGGCTTATGTTATGGATTTGGAACAAAAAATGGTTATTTTGTTGCGAATCTAAACTCCCATAGGCCAGCTGCGGCTAGTTTCTTGAAGGTATAGCCTTTCCATGGTTTCGGAATTGTGATCAAGGTAGAGCCTAGCTGTAATAGAGAAGGCTATGAGGGAGGGCCGATGACGGCCATGAACATGCACTCGTGCCCAGAGATAGAGAAGGGGGCGGTGAATGACAACTCGCTAGTATTAGAACTTGGGACAGAGGTGGTCGGGAGCCAAGGCCAGCTTTTTTTCCCTAGATCTACTGCCGACTTGCCCTACTCAAATATGGCCACTGGGGAAGATGTGAAATAAACCAAGAAATCTTTATTAATGGACGATGGAACTGCAACCACAGCACTGGAGAAGCCAAGTAGGTTTTTGACAGATGGACAGGAGCACGCGGAGGATCAGAAGGCAGTCAAGGTGCCGAAGGTGACTTCCACTATCATGGATCTCTTGACACTTGAGCTCTCGAAGATGACCGAGTATGTTTGCTGGAAGCAGAAGATTCTAAATGAGAATATCTTACCTGATCTTTGTAAGGCCATTGGGGCAAATACAATCGATTTAGCAAAGGGGAAAGACTCCTAGATTGACTTCCGGCCCCAGATCGCCAGTATCAGCTCTGATGGGATAAGCTCTAATTGGTTTCAAATCTTTGTTAAATCCCCCACGGGGAAAACAACATTGATTTGGGCTCATGCTACAGACAGTGTTACAGATATAAAGAAAATTATTTCCAATCATATTGGATACTCAGTCAATCAACAACATCTATTAATTGGGGGCAGAATGCTACAGGAATACAGAACCCTAAAGGATTACAACATCATGCCAAGATCTACAATCATACTTAATATGAGACTTCGAGGAGGGGCACCAACCAGTAAACAAACAGAAGGAGGCAGTGGGTCCAAAACAAATCTCAACCCAGATTCACATCAGCAGCACAAAAGCGAAGGAACATCTTACAAACATATACTTCAAGGGGGGAAATCTCCTACAACATCTCTAAAGCAGGCCGAAACAGAACACAGTCCATACATAGTGGAGCAACTGCAGCACACACTAGAACTAATAATAGATATATCAGAAGCAGAGGAGGTATGTAATAGCTATGCAAAGAAAGCCATCATTTGTTATTTTAATGGATTTTGGCCCAAACCTTTTGACCTATTCCATTGGATTCTAACACACTAGTCTCTAGATTGTGAGATCCAGCTTTGCTCCAAAGGGTTTTTATAGTCAAATTTCAAACAACAGAGGTCAGAGATCTTGTGATTCAGGAGGGACCTTGGTTTTGGGGATCTTTAGGCCTCTTTATCACTCCATGGTTCTCAGAGTTTGATGCAAACACTTTCATTATCTCCAGGATGCCCGTATGGGTTCGTCTACATAATCTTCCTATAAATTTCTGGGACCAAAAGGTACTTGCATGCATAGGCAACACCATTGGCAGATATATTAAAATGGATACACAAAGAGTGGATGAAATAATTTACCTTCACACGTATCTGTGTGGAAGTTGACCTTAGCAAAGGTTTACCAGACTGCATAAAACTGAAACACAAAGATCGCAGCTAGACGCAGTCATTAGACTATGAAAATGCAGTGTTCAGATGTAGAATATGTCGGAAAACTGGACATCTTCAAAATGCATGTCCAGAATGCAAAAAGGACAGCTGCAGAAAGAAGAAACCCGACAAACACCAAAAGGGATGGAATTTCAGCCCACTAGAACCGGAAGAGGAGGAAGATTACGAGGAGGAAGGACCCCTCCCAAATGAGAATAACCAAACATAAACATAGAAGACATCTCCACAAGAGGCTATGGAATCGCAACCGGGAAATAATCCAAATTCAATGGAAATCAGTGGAACCTAAAGGCAGCATACATCAGACACCTCTGACTTAGACAAGGAAAACCCCCAATTTGGAGATGGAAAGTCACTTCAACTTGTTCCCTTGGTGCCGTCCCAGGGAGAGTGGCGCAAGGTTGATAAGAAAAAGGGGAGGAAAACATGATTCCCCCCCTCTATTTCATCTCAGTTGCCCCTGTTGTGGAACACCCTCTCTGGAGTTTCTATGCTTTTAGTTTTTTTTTTCTCACCACCTCGACAGGCACAAGCCTGAATATCGTAGATGCTAGTTATTTGCATTTCCTCATATATGAGGAGGCCTGTGCGTCTGAACAATGGTATTTCCTTTTTCATGTTTTGGGACAGGACTGAATTTTCTCATCGTGTGAGCTCTATGATTCGTAAATCGTACAACAAAATGAATGCTTCGGCATATACTATGTAACTTTTTATCTTGGTTATAAAAAGTTCGATTTTTTCTTTGGAAAAATCATGGTCCACATGGATGGCATCCATGTGGACCATGCAAAATGGATGATCCATTAGCACAACCACATTTACTAATGTGATTGTGCATGTGATTGATATATGCCTATTGGCCTATATCAACCACATTTATTTAATATTTTTAAAATTTTCAAGTTTACATGTCCATTATTACATTCACCCCGCTACGAGTAAAGTAACACAAGATTTGAACCCGCTATTTAATTTTAAATTATTTAATACATTAATTATTAATATGGGATAATAGTAATAATGTTAATTAGAAATAATAACTTATAATAATATATTTAGTAACAACAATAATTATTAAATTATTATTAATAATTAATATTACTACTATTGTCAATTAACAGTATTATTAAATTATTAAATGATATTAAAAATATTAAAATTAAATAGTTATTATTAAAATATAATAATATCATTTTATTATAATATTTTTTTTAAATATTTTTATTATTATTATATATTTAATCATGATAAATATAATAAAGCTTTATTTTATATTACTATATTAATATTTTAAATAAATAACAAATACTCTTATTATAAGTTTTTTTAATATAAAATAATAGAAATTATTATTTTTAAAACATTCAAAATGAAACGAGTAATGCAAAGCCCGTAGTAAAAGAAACAATATAAAGGTGTCATTTAATAAAGTTAAAAACATGACCTACTGTGAGTTTTATTTGTATGTTGCACCATTACATGTCATGCTCATAAATGTACAACATGATATTAATTGATGGTATGATGTTAATGATAATTTTAGAAAGATATAAATGTTATTATATATTTTTATTACATGTAAATGGGTATAGTATTGTTAGATTAGGTGAAGCATGCTTTAAAATTAAAATAAAATTTAGAGTTAGAATTAGGTGGTAGGAGGTATGTTCAATCATAGGTTAGGTATAAATATTGAGGTATAAATATGGAGGGGATGGAGTTTTTAGGTTAGTAAGTTTGTTTATTTAGTTAATTTAATTAAATTTAGTTAAAGAAATTTTTAGTCAAATTTTAAGAGGGGATTGTTAGGAAAAATTTGGTTTGATGAAAGAGTATACACTCGGTGTAGAGTGATGGTTTTGGGCACAAGGTTTTGGTTTTTTATGGAAAACATGGAATTAAGCTTTTAAAAGGATTGGAAAGCATCATTGTAATGAGCTAGGGAAGGTGAACAGAGAAACTAAGCTTGGTAAGGTTTTGGCCAAAGACACTCATAGAATTTTGTTAGATAGTTTCTTCCTAGTGTGTTTATGTTTTCTTATTTGTTGTTGGTTGTTTTAATGTTTCTCTAAGTAAATTTAATTTTCTTTCTAGTAATTTTAACATGGTATTATAGAGGAAGGTTTATTTATGGCTTGGCTATATGTTAGAGCTAAGCATTGGCTTTAGAGGGACACCATTTTTGCTAATGGTTTTTTGCCAATGGTTTATTTTGCATGGTGAGTGTGAGAAAAGAACACGAGTATGGAAATGAGATGAAAGCAAATTCAATGGAAGAACCAAAGGAGAACATATTCTTGACCAATGGAAATGGAGAGCATGTGGAGTGTAGATCAAGTTTGCAATGTTGTTTGCATTGTTGTGTGCCATGTCCAAGGGAATTTCATCCAAGCTATGGGAGGAGGAAGCAAGGTAATGAGCATAGACCATTGAACTAGAAGAGAAAATTAGATGTCGATGGAAGGTGCATAAGAAGAGAAAGTAGGAAGAGCTAGATCTAGATAGGAAAGCATGCGGGAAGAGGATGGCTATAATAACAATGAAAAAATATTATTATTTTATAGTGGAGTTAAAAAATTTATTAGATAATATTGAGTAAACCCCAGTAAAGTATGTATACCCATGGGAAATCACTGGTAAAGTTTAGAGTTAAACCTAAGTGATAGGGGCACGCTAAATTATACTTTAGATGTAACTTTTGAAGAGAATAGAACCTTATAAAGATAGGAGAACATGTTAAATTATACTTAGATATAAATTTTGAAAGAAATAAGGCTTTAAGAGGGTTAGTATATTTGAAAGGTTGGACTATATTTAATCAAAAGAAACCCCAATCAAATTTTTAAAAAGAAGAATGATAATATCACTAAAATTTGTTGCAAGCAGCAATGACAGCAGGAGAGAGCACTTACCTGAAAGATGATGATATAACTAAGATGGTTGCAGCAACAATGACGGGAGGAGAGAGCACTTACCTAAACGGCATCGTAAAGTTGATACAGAAAGTGGAATATATGGTAGGAAAGAGCGCCAAACTGAACTTGTTACACGATAACATGTGGAACTTCCAAGTTGCAGATACCATGTTCAAAAAATCAAATCTCAGAGAAAGTTATCACGGGTGCGAAAACGAAAGTCGAGCACCCAGTCCATGAATGAACAACACCATGTCATATCTCCGTAGTTGGTAGTATTCTTATTCTCTTTGTGGCAGGTATTCGTCACTTATTTTCAGACACAGATGTCATTTTTCTCGTCAAGAAGGTTGTCAATCATTAACAACTTCACGATGAAACTAGCGATGTTAAACATCTTTGGAGACTTTCTGGCTTTGTTGTGGAAAAAGGTGGCCAATTCTTAACCACTCTACGATCATAGAAGGGAATTTTTTTTAAAGGGTGGCAGGGTGAATCCGCCACCATTGAATGAGGCGTTCGCGTAAATTCGGAAAGATAAAATGTTCACGTTTTCACGTGCGGAGTGGAGGCGGGCCTGGTGTTTATTTATGTTTTAATTAATTGTATATATTAGTATAGATTTATTTTTATTCTTGTCTAGAGGATTAAATTATTTTTTATTTTACCTTAGTTTGCATATCAAGATATTTGAGCAGTTAGTATAAAAATGGATTTATGCTTATTTAATTTTCCCCTTTAAATAGGTTACATTATAGGTGAATACCATGGCTCAATACCATTGGTTCTCAATACCATGTGCCATCCTTATTTTTATTAATATTAATATTAGGGTTAATAATGTTTTTTTGTGTGGTATTAATAATAATTTGGCCCATGGTATTTGGCCTCTAGGTTTCACCTAAATAAAACCTCTTTTTTGAGTGTTCATAAATATAAAGTGGATTATGGAGTAATTATAAAAAAAATAAAAATTATTTACCGTACCTCTCGTTTATTCATATTTTTATTTATTTACCATACCTTTGGAATAAGTATAAATAGAGGTTTTATTTATTTACCATACCTTCTTTATGCTTTAAATTTATATTGTGTTTATACACAATAATAATTAAATTGATTTTTAAATACGACCGATATTATATTAAAAATGCTAAATGTTAAAAATTACATGTTAAATGTTTACATTTACATTTAGGTTTAAGTTAGATTTACCTTATACTGAGCTATGAGCTATAGAGCGTCTCTCAAACAACAAATAATAAAATTAATATATTAATTTATAGTATAGTATTAGTAATTGGTATTCTTTGATGGTAATTGTAATAGTAGTGATTTGGCTTTATTTATGTTTTAATTAATTGCAATTGTACGAGTGTCAAGTAACATTATTTGATTTTTTAAACAATGTTTATTTGTTTATTTTAAGTTTAGTCTATTATTAATTGGTTATTTTAAATTAGTTTAATGTTAAAATTTTAAAAGTGTTTTAATATTATTATATATAATATATCAAAAATTATATTCATTTATCCAAAGTTGAGTATATAAATATAAAAAAGCAAGTAGTTTTACTTCAACCAGGTTTGTTGACTAGAGCTAGTATCATATGACAAATAAATATAAGCAGAACTAAAGGAACAATCCACAAGTTGACAGACCAAAAGAACTAAAAGACAAACAAGACTAGTAAAACACATGTAACCATGCTCAATCATTAGAGGTAATAGACACAGGGGTATCTGGCTTAGTCCCTAGAGGAGGAGGGGGACAATAAGGGCACAAAACATGTTGCTCGAAGAATGTCATCCATGTTTCCAACTTTTCCACCTTCTAAGATAGCAGATTTTGACCATGCCAAACCACCACGATCCTTTCCCTAACATGGAATTGAAAGTAATGTAGTTGGCTGAGCGTGGCAATGACAACCTCGTGTTCTTCTTTCCTAGCCTTATCGTACATTTCCATGCGATCTAGAACCGATTGGAGCAAGTCTCGACATGCCAGGGAACATTGTTGTTGGCCAACAACCCCTGCACGCCCTGACCGACGCTGTCGGCCTTGTCCAGTGGCTCCAACCCTACATCTCCCACTGCCCTTCTTATGATTCCCCACTACATGGCCACCCCAAGCAGCTTCAGCACCATCTCTTCCCCCACAGGCCCTTGAGGTCGCTCGAACCACACTTCTAGCATATTTACCATTCAGTGTTGAATGCTCAGCCACCCAGTTCACCACCTCCACCTTCGGCTCAGAGAAGCTACCACCCTAGCTGGAAAAAGCTACCCTGTGCAAGGGCTTGGAGCGGGAATTACGCATCATAGGTTGCATGCCCCAGGGATATGATTCTAAGCCAAGAACACCACCAAACAACAACACTTCCCAACACACTGTGAACTACAACACCTCCCAATGATCCTTGAACCTCCTTAGAGCAACAGACAGTTCTGAATTATCTAGCAACCTCCTACCCCATGGGACTGTCGACCTTCTTTCACCGGCTCAGGAAATTATAGATGAAACCACAGCTAAAGAACACACCCACAAAACTATGACCTTGTTGGTGCCTCTACCAGAGGAAGCATCTAGGAGCAGAGTTGCGGACAAAAGGATTGGACACCCAATCGTAAACAGACTAGTTACAAACCCAAGCTGGAAGCCCGTCAATGCAGACCCCTTTAGACATTTGTTCCACCACCAAACCCAATTTCTTATCACCCAACTGCGGGACACAGGAATCCATAGAATAACCACATAGACATGAGTACCCAAAATATTTTCAATTGATACTAGACTCAGACGCCCTCTCTAGCTCAAAAGACAACCAAGAAAAGAGCTAATTATCAACACAATAAAATGGTCACAGACTGTCCCTATTACCGTGCAGATTTCACTGAAAATTCTGAAGAAAATGAGAAACCAGATGCAAGGAAAGGAACTTATCACTTTTTTGAGCCGAAGGTAAGGAGGAGATGCCGGTAGTGGAATCTCCACCATTCCCAAACAACCAAATTCCAGAGACCCTCATTAGACTACTAGATCTCAAACCACGAACATTCACCCATCGAATGAACACAACATAATAACAATCTTGGAGCGCGACAGGTGCCATAAACCAACTTCCCTTGCCTATTCTCAATCTCATAGAGACATAATGAACCTTCACATGCCGCACTGTTAACTTCCCCATACAACAAACGTAATGGAAGGACAAGGAGACTGTCCTCCTTACCAGTCACCAGATGTTCACCTTCATGGCATGCGGCTATATATTCTCAAAGTTCGTTACCCCCATCGGAGATGTTTATTATCCATATTAATTTTTTAAATTTTTAATAAAATATTAAAGAAAATAAATTTAATTAATTAGTTAAAAATAATCTAAATTATTAAAATTACAAAAATAAAGTATCCTAAAAATTGTAGACGGTAATTTATTTATATATCAAAAAAAATTTAAACAAGTAAAAAATTACAATAAAAAATAATCAAAAATGCACGTAAACATCTAATATTTAGGCCTGGCCACCACATTAATTATCTTAAAAAAAAATAAACGTTTTATTTTCATTTCATTAAATACCAAAAAAAAAAAAAACAATTAAAAGTATAGTCAATACTTTATGTTAATTATCTAATTGATTTAAAGAGTTGTGGTTGCCTAATTGATATAATATCTTAAATTTATTGGAAAAAACATTAGATCCTGCCTATATGGATAATTCAACATATACAACTTTCGATAAATCATTTTATATTCCTATATCAATGTTTCTATATGTTGGTTTGATATAGATAGTGAAAAAGAAACTATTTGTTTCCATTTGTGTAATGAGACCTTTGAAGATTATTAAAACCCATATCATTAGGTTCAATTAGGGAATTGCATAAAAGTGTTTGGTTCCTAAAGTGGACGCAACACATTGAAAATTTCTTAATCTTGAAGTTACTTGTTAATGTTAAGGATTTTCTTGTAGAAAATCCATGAAATTCTAATATGCTAATATGAGTAATCTAAAATAAAATTTCTTCTCACATAAACACAAAATTTCTCTACTAGATGCAGCGGAACATGAACATAAATAAAAGCATAGTCACACAATTCAAAAAAACAAAATTGTCTAGGGAGCCAAACTGGGAAAACTCTTTTCTTGTTTTAGAATTTTATTAATAGAGAAACTAACCAATTGATCTCTTACAGGATACAATTGTTTCAATTTGAAAGACACACTTGTCTTTCCTACTTGATCTAAGCTTGAAACCTTTGCAAGACTACCAATTTTCGTTGCCCTTTACCAACATGTGCATAAGCTTCTCTTGCACACTCCTCCTCTCACAAGTTCCACGCAAAAACTCGTACTTCCTATTTCTTGGTATCAACAACTCGTGCTCACCAAAACAATGATTAAACTTGTTCCTTCATTCCTCCTTTTAAAGGTAATTTGAATGGTTAAAATTAGTGATTTTTCTAATTAAGAAAGATTTTATGATTGATTGAGTTAGTGTGAGTATAATGTTCATGCAACTCATCCTATTTTAAGTCAACCACTTGAAATTCAATCACTTGTGTTTCCTCAATCAAGTCACACTAGAAAATCAAGAAATCAACTTTCAATTTCAACACATTAAACTGCATCCTAGCTCGTCCTAATTTTCAGGGATTGATTTCTAAATTATAGAAACTCAAGTCATGCATAAGATGGAACACATTTTTTCTCCTATTATTAAGGCACAAATCAAGGAACCATTTTACCGCTAATATTTTCAACACTCCCTCTTAGCAAGGAACGTGTTATTGGAGGAACCTTGTCCACCTGGATATGTCTCCAAAACTATCATGTTCTTCATCGTTGCAGCTACTCCCTCTAAACTAGAAAAGTTCCCTGCTTTATTCTATGGAACCTAATTTGAAGACATGTTCTTTCCCACCATGCTCTATGAGTCCATCACTTCTCTATTCTAAGAATTTCATGCCTTGCTACTCAAGGTTGCTCCCTCAGAAGGCATGCATCTCCAGCTCCACAATTTGCCACTATTACTCAATGCAACTCCTTTAGGTCATTGATCTTTGGCCCAAACAATCTACTCTCTAGTTGTTCTTTTATCCATTATGGATGCCAACTCATAGGATCTTCTACATGCCCACTACTTTTCTCACTACTGCTCCACAAAATACAAACCTTAGGACAATGAAGGCTTCCCATTTTCACTATAGAAGTCCATCTCTACACAGTGAACTAGGTATGAATACTAAGCCCTCTTGGTTGCTTCCTTTATCCCTTCAAGTATCAACCCTAAGCTTCAACAATTATGTCTCTCTAACCAAATTTGATGTCCTCCTCAAATGTTGGACTTAGGGAACCAAAGACACCTTCGAACATCCCTCCAAACAATACATAAGATTTCCACCTAAATTGTCAAAAATATGGACTCAAACACTTAGAAAAAACATCAACCTTAGAAGAATTAAAACATAGCTTTAGCATGGACAATTACTTCTATCCCAAAATCAACTCAACCTATGCATCTAAGTCTGAAGCTTTGAGTCTCTGGTGAGGGCTCGTGACTTTCCACATCAGCTCCCCTAAACCTAGTCTAAAACTCCCTCAGGAACCTATGGTTATCCTCCTTCTAAAAGCCTTCTATATGTGTTAGACTATAGGAATGTTCTGTCACCTTTTCAGGCCTATCAACCCCTCCAAACTAGAGGCTACAAGGCTCAACCCTGCTTCCAAAACCACAAAAAAATCTCAGCTTGTGTAATTAAGAAATCCTCCACAAAACAACGCGTAGATATTCCCTCCACACTTACTGCAATCTGCCCTTAACTTGACCATGTTCAGACTTCAAAAGAGACACTTCTTGCTTCTTCACTCCACCTGAACTAACTCCTCAAGTGCTTGCGACTACCTCAAACCATATGCCTCTTCACTATCATGAATTTTCTCTTGCATGTGTTATCTTTATTCTGATATATGCTCTATCAATACCATGTATAAAATCCACAAAATTTTGATCTTCTAATATGATAAATCTGAAATAAAATTTATTCCCACATAAACACAAAATTTCTCTATTGGATGCAGTGAAATAGGAATAGAAATAAAAGTAAAGTCACACAATTCAAAAACATAGAATATTCTAGGGAACCCAACTAGGAAAACCCTCTACTTGTTTTAGAATTTTATTGATAGAAAAACTAAGAAATT
This sequence comes from Pinus taeda, assembly GCA_000404065.3. Classification (NCBI taxonomy): domain Eukaryota; kingdom Viridiplantae; phylum Streptophyta; class Pinopsida; order Pinales; family Pinaceae; genus Pinus; species Pinus taeda. The sequence continues at coordinate 53,648 of APFE030737856.1, read as the reverse complement.
GATCTCTTACAAAATGCAATTGTTTCAATAAAAAAGGCACACTTGTCTTTTCTACTTGATCTAAGCTTTAAACCTTTGCAAGAGTACTAATCTTTGCATCCCTCTACCAACTTTTGCACAAGCTTCTCTTGCACACTTTTCCTCTCACAAGGTCCATGCGCAAACACTTGCTTCCTATTGCTTGGTCCCACCAACTCGTGCTCACCAAAACAATGATTAAACTTGTGCATTCGTTCCTCCTTTTAAAGGAAATTTAAATGGTGAAAATAGTGAGTTTTCAAATTAAGGAATGATTTTGTGATTAACTAAGTTAGCATGAGTTAACTACTCAAGCAACTCATCATATTTCAATTCAACCACTTGAAACTCAATCACATGTGTTTTTCCTCAATCAACTCACACTAGAAAATCAAGAACTCAACTTTCAATTTCAACACATCAGTTAACTGCATCCTAACTCATCCTAATTTTTAGGGTCTAATTTCTAAATTATAGGAACTCAAGTCATGCACAAGAAGGAACTCGTTCTGGCTCTTATGATTAAGGCACAAATCAAGGAACCCTTTTCTTGCTAATATTTTCAACATTTCTTGCACGGTGCAACTATTTTAGCTATCATTTATAGGAATGAGATTTAATTAACATGCATGTTGTGGGGTTGAAATTAATAAACAAACTTTTAGCTATGATGGGATAATTTTTAGTATAAGGAGAAACACCTTTGTAGTAAATTTTTTTGAAAGCTTGTATAACATATAGGTTAATAAATAAAATGAGGTAATATAAGGGGCATATACCTCGCCTAAAAATATTTGTGCCTTATATTACCTCATGGGTTGATAAATAAAATGCAGACGGAACACATGAATTTCAAAAGAGAAATCACACATCCCTTAGAAAAAGCATCTTCATAGCCTTCACAACTAATAAAATTCAATCTCCTTTACTGACCATAAAAACTCAATCATATAATTTCATACCTATAGAACTTGGTTTCAAAATCGATCAATTGCATTAAGTTCACAACCACCCCCAACACCCACCATCCCACCCATAATTTTTTTTATAAGAACCCTCTCTCGAGATCAAAATATCATTTCAACTAAGATCCCAATATGCACACAAAAGAAGTTTTAGCTAATGTTTAGGTCCCATTTAAGATGATGCTTTTCCAAAATTGAATTCATTTTCCTCAACTCATCACTATATTATATAAAGTTTCATTGTGTTTATTAACCTCAACATGATTTGCAAACGTTGATTAATTTGATCCTTCTGAAAGGGTCCATTGATGTCTAACGATTGCACTAGCCCACACTTATCCGAAGGTATCAATCCTACTTGACAATGATATGTGAGCCATTTGATGACAAGAAAGAGCTTTAATAACCTTCAGAAAGGACAATTATGCATTTATCTTATAAATATCCTTTATATAATTAAGTTTTTTTTAAATAACACTTATTTGAATAAAGAAACAATTATACATATTTTTGATATGAAATAAAATATAAAAATATCATTAAAGAACTTGTTAAGGACTTGTTAAAAATAAAGATATTTAAGAATAAATTTGTTTTAAATGCTAGTAATAATAGCGACATGGTATGAATACCTTAATATCATATTTCTTTTGTTTAATCATATGAAATTTTGACTTTATAGGCCATGGAATATGACACCAACCTAAGCTGCATATACCCCAATCATGCAGCCTAAGCCGCATATACCCACAACATGCAAATTAAGATTGCATGTCACAATACGTGTGTCCCAAGATAAACACCAATATCAATGGTAAAAACCCACTTTATCAAAGTTTAAGTCTTTAAGCGGAAATATATTCGGTTCTCTCTTAATCCTTATAAATCAACCCTTCGATTGATTTTATTAACCATGCATGTCAATCATACCATGGTCTTCAGACTTTGGTTAAAATCCAAACTTAACCCATAATACATTAATCCCACTTATTTCAATTATAATTCCCATATAATAGAAATATTTCATAACCACGCTTAAAACTTTACCTTTCTGCCATGCCACAAACCTTTGCACATACATCTATGCTCTCCTTAGTACGTTAAATCTCCATTGTTAATATCATTTCTTGATCCGATGGTTATCACATCACCCGATCATCAACTAACCTGGACGATATCTACTGTTGATCTACTCTGCCCAATCCAACGGCTGTCGCGTCACCCGATCGCCAACTAGCTTGGTTGATCTCCACAATTGATTAATTCTGCTTGATCCAATGGCTATCGTGCAATCTCGCGTGGAAATGTGCACGAACGACATTAGGTCGAGAGCACGCGAGAAAAGTGGTTTCTCTCTCCATCATATAGTATGTGTCAACCGCTAAGGATAATCACTTAGAATTCAAAAATACCATTTACTACCTTTAGGGCATGCGAGAAACTACTTACCCCTTGCGAGACCACTTCATCCTTCTTCAAGCACGTTGTTTTAATCTCTACTATTCATCTTCTTAATTTTATTTTGCACGACTTAATCTTAGTCATCTATCGCACACAATCTTGTCCGTTGATCTGATGGATCCAATGGTTCTTGAACACTATTACATTCTTTTGGTTCTTAATGCGTAATTGCCCATTCAACTTTCTTCTTGTGTATTTATCTTCGCCTCACAATCTTCACTTGTTCTGATCTCGATTTCTGCTCATGCCTTAATGCTTCCTTCACCTTTATTGTAACATTAAAGGCTTTCTCCATTACTATCTGTATATAAAACCATAACACTCCTCTTTGCATTTCTTCTTTGATTCTGCACACCTGCAACCTACATTACGCAGAATTACTCAAGTTCACACACAACTTATAATTCAAATACACATCACACAAACTCAAAATCGAGTTATCTGTATTAATAAGCAACTATTACACAAGAATTTCTTCTTCGGCCTGATTTTCAATATCAGTGGCCTTTCCTTTCCTGCCCGTAGGCCTAAATGACTGACTCTTTGACTCCTGATTGACTTACTTACTCTCTACCTGACTACTATGCCTATTAGGCTTACATTTATACAAAAGGTTTTATTTAACTAATTCTGGTTCAGATCCTTAATTTGCTGAACTATATCTTGAATATCCTCTAAGTCCACTTTTAACTCGAGTAATCCTTAAGAATCCTCTCTAGTTCCACGAATCATGACACCACTTTCAAGTCTAAGACTTATAATTGATTTCCAACTCTCTCAGCATCACTCATCATCACTCATGTTCTCCTACATTCGAGAGCATTTACAAATATCCTCACAACATCTAATTAATTACTATTCTAATCCCTCAAAACATTAATAACTAGATACATAGGAATTCAACTTCCTTGAAAACACAAGACCCCCTCAGTTAACTAGAACATAATGAAATTGTTGAGCTGTATGTCCTACGTCAGACTCCCAAGGTTAAAATAATCATGATCTCCTGATCATGTGTTTCCGACCTTTGCCTTCCTGGATCCCATACTTTGTTCTGTAATTTGTTTTTGGTTGTTGGTGTTGTTTGTTATTGTTCTCCAGGTTGCCACACTTTACGTTGCTTTGCCCCACTAGCTATGCTTTCACATTCTGATGTTGTCTTTCTCTTTCTGTTGCTCCTTGCCCTTCTTACTGTTGTTTTCTTCTGAGGCACCTTCATCGTCAATCTTATTATTCTTTCAATCTCTATGTCCAATTTATCTTTTGATTGATAATTACTTTTCCATTTGTTGGTGTACCCTATCCACTCATCTTCAAACTGTTGTTTGATGTCTTCTCTTTGAATTTGTTGGATCCTTACTACCGCCCTTTCATCCTTACCCTATTTTTGTTGTCCAAACAACCTCTGTTCAATATCTGCAAATTTACTTTCAAAAAGTAAATTGTCCTCCAATTTCCTTTGTACTTGATTCCCCTCAAATACATTACTATGATGTTCATCAATTCCAAAATATTTTACTTCCTCTTCTTTCTTTACTTCGCTACTCATATGTGCCAAATTTTCTCCAGCATCTGCAACAAAACCTGCACTCACAAAACAATTATTAAAATGAAAAACATAAGGCCCCAATGCCTCTTCTTCCTTTGGCATCATTTAAGTGTTCTGCGCTGATTTTTTCTCCTATATCAGCACATCAGTATGTTGATTCAACCCCTTTAAAGAATTCTCTAAAGGACTCTTGAAACTATTAGCAAGTCTCTCTTCCACACCATCTGCTTCAACGATGTCTTACAGTTCTTGTCCATTGTAGTGAACTCCTTCCTCTGCAATTACACTATCATACTCTGAGTTTTCCAGCAAATATTCCAGCAATTCAATTTCTCTTTCATAAGTACTTCATTGTCACTTATAATTCCTACATTTCTACACAAATTATCAATTAAAAAATTAAAAGGTTTAACAATCTCAACTATTGCTTCACATATAAGCTCTCCAGACTGATTCTTATCTCCTTCATTCACAAGAAATTGTTCCTGGTTTGTAATAGCTTCAAACATCAATGTGTTACCCCATTTAAGAGACATTCTCCATCCTTCTTTACTTTAGAGTATTCATCTTCTGAAAGATACTCTTCCATACTTTTAACAGCTTCAGAATACTTCACCTAACACCTCGGTATAATGTATTTTGTACTATATATATAACACTACCTCAACATGGATTTTATAATATAAAAAATATTCAACTTTTATTTAAAAAAAATAATAACTAATTAATCACTAATTATTAATAATTAATATCAAATGGAGCCAGTTTGACTTTTATTTTATGTTTAAATGAACTCACAAGATTTTATCTAGACGAAATATTCTTAATCTGAGAGCCATATCTACAGCGGTGATTTCAAGGATGCATTTCATCCTCCATCGTTACATTTAAATTAAATGTTAAAAAAACCCTTGGTTTTGGTGCATTAGATGGAAATGAAATGTTCACTCATAATATGGTGAATCGCTTTGTGGAGGAGTTGGTTAGACTTGTTAATTTAATTTTTTAATACCGAGCAGTTGACTGATAAATCACTCACTCTTTTACTTGTTAAATTTCAATTTTATTTTATTTCTACATTATGGTGGTGGTGGTGTTGTTCAATTTTATTTTATTTCTACATTATGATGACGGTGGTGGTGGTGGTTAACATCCACAGAAACCAAACTTTGGTCTATCGGACCTAAAAAAACAAATTATTTAGTTTGATTTAAGATTTTATTTCTATGCTCAAAAAGCTTGGAGAGAAGCCTCCCAAGCTCACTATAATTTTTGACATCGTAAAAGGCTAGGAAGGTTAGTGTTGCGGCAAAGATTATGAAACTGAGATCTAATGTGGTTATACGTGGGGCACTCTAAGAAGAAGTGGTTTTCATCCTCAATGTTCCTATTATCACAGAGATGGCATATTATTTCCATCCATGGTGTTTTAGCAACTGCCCAACGACCTATTTCACTATGGAGCGCATGAGAGTTCGTTCTAATCTTCACTATATTAATTTTCTTCATTGAGCTAGCTAAAACATAGAGATACTTTTGATATTCTAGGGTGGGGTTGATGACCTTCTTATAATAACTTAATTTTCTTTTAGCCGCTAAATCTTTCTCACACCACTTTTTTTCTCTGAACTTAGAAGTAACAATATTTTTAATTTTATTAATGTTTTGCAATGCATCATTCTCGTTGATCTCCCAATGGTTTAAGCAGACCCTCGTGTCTTTATACCACCCCTGTTTGAGCCTTAGTTGGTTTTGGCTGGAATTTAAAGCTAGCTTGGGAAGTCTATGATCTCCTATGTTATTGAGCTTGTGCTTGTACAACAGAAGCCTAGTCATAGCTAAGCTTTCGATAGGGGAAAGACCTACTTCTATAAGGAGAATAGGGTAGGGTATATTGCTTTTAATTTTTAGTTTATACGCGCTTCTGGATTTGCTCAATCTTTCTCCAAGATTCTCTAGAGATGTTGCAACCCCAAACCTCACATTCATATAAGATAATAGGAGTGATTAAAGTTTCAAAGAGGAACTTATTTTTATCCCACATTATGAGGTTTGCCATTTTACAATTATTTTCAAGACCAAAGTAAGCTTTCCACCCCCCATTAATCATTTTCTCAATGTTATAGTTCCAGTCGAGCTTGTGATGAATATCAATTCCTAGGTACTTGTAAGAATATACTTCCTCCAAGTTATTATTGTCATACATAAAATTAGCATTGGTGTCCTTCCTAGATTTGATAATCATAACCTTTGTTTTGTCAGTGTTAATAGTCATACCCATGGTAGAGCAGAAATCCTTAAGATGCCTAAATTGCTTATCAAGATCAGATGGACACCTTGTGAGGAGAACAATAGTGTCAGCATAGAGAAGAAGGATGACGACTAGCCTAACTAAAATCGTGCTAGCACATCCTACTTCCTCTAAATAATCTTCGAGCTTATCAATGTATATATTAAAAATTTTTGAAATTTAAAATTTATTTAAATTTCTACATTATATTATATATATAAATAATATATATTATATTATATAATATAAAATTTGAAATTTAAAAAAATGAAGTAATTAAAAATTGAATACTTTCATATATTTTGTTATAATATAAATTTTATGTTTTAAAATGGTTTATAATTTAAAAATGGATTTTTTTTTTTAATAAACAATTAAAATCTTAAAAAAAAAAATTCAAACTTATTTTTTTAAAAAAAATTGAAATTAGAATTAAGTTGAAAAAAAATTTAAAAATTAAAAAAAAAATGATATATAAATTATATATATATTATATTATAATATATATAATATATATATATATATATAATTTAGTCACAATGTATTTTCTTATACAAAATTGAAATTATGATAATAAAAAATAAAATTAAACTCCACAGATTTAAAAGCTATACCTCTTTTATAACTTTAACATCCAAAAATAATTAAACACAAATAACATGTTATAACACTGTAATCTTAACACTATCCTTTTCCAATGTACGTTTTAACTGTAGGAACCCATCAAATTTGAGTAGGCTTTTCAAACTCCCAAGAACAAATCAAATTTGAGACGAAGTGATGGGTGATATTAATATAGAGGGTTGAAATTTCAATTCTATGAGTTAAACTATATTGTCTTAAATAAAAATATGTAAAAGTTATTTCATATTTTATATTTAATCAAATGTATTTTTTTGATATGTAATTTAAAATGTGTTTTTTTGAGGGTATTAGAAATTATTTATTTACGCACTAGTGGATTCGTCTTTTAAGTTTACAGTGGTTATAGGTTAAGCATGTGCTAGGTTAAGCATGGCCATGCAGGGGTAGCATTTTATAGGTTAAGTATGTGTAGGAATCAGAATAAATCCTGTGGGTTAAATATGGGTGTAAAGGAGTTGGAAAAACTATTTTTTTTGGGAGTGTATGTTTAGATTAATGGGATTCTTCTAGATGGTTAATTCTGGTCAATTTTTTATATTGTTAATTTTGCTTAATTTTAAAGGGTTTTTGAGATTAACTAAAATAAATAAATAATAATAATAATAATAATAAATTTGATTGATTTAGAAAAATATTATTCTTTTAGTCAGATAACATTATAATAATAATAAACAAGATGTGATGATGATGGTTAACGTCCACTAAGACAAATTTTTGGCTATCAGACCAAAAGTTAATTTAGCATAATATATTAAAAATATTGAATGTAGTTATAATCTATAATAATAATATATTATTATTTTAATATTATAAAAGACATATATATGAAAAATAAAATAAACATAATTAAAAAAAATTATAAAATAATATAAATAAATAATATAAATTATAATTTAAAAAAAATAAAATAATTTATAAAAAAATAAATATTTAAATATTTTATATTTATTAACATTGTTTTAAAAATATTAAACAAGAGTGCCAAGATATAACGACAATAATTATATTATTATTATAATTATAAATGTACACAATGGTGATATATATAAAATTTATCTAATTAAATATTATTAATAAATATTAAATAATAATAATTATTAAAATCTTTACATATATTATAAACTTTATATTAATGTTATAAACTCTTATATTAATATTACAAACCCTACGACTAGCCCACGAAGCTTTAGTTTAACGGTGAAGGGTGCACTGCTAAGGCACTCCATGCGATAGGTCATGCGTTCCAATCCCCTTATGGCTGTTGACTTACAAAAAAAGTCAAGTCCCACTAGCATAACCATTTGAGGATGGACCTTGTTAACAAGGTGACCGAGGATCGAACCTCACGGAGGATGTTGTGCCCGTGTTAGGGGTAGAAGACATGCTCAAATCCAGTCAACCTAGGGATGTTGTGTCCCAAGCCGAGTGCAATCCATGGGTGACTTTGATGTCCTAGATACCCCTGGGTTATGATTTCTCAAGCCGCGGGTCAAGCCTAAAGGAACACAGACAAATTGACAACCAAAAAAAAGTATTATAAACCTCGGGATTAATATTATGAACCATTTGATTACTAAAACCAAGGGATTGATATTATAAACCCAAAGGACTAATAAACCCAAGGGACTAATAAACCCTAGAATTAACATTATAAACCCAAAAGACTAATAAACCCTAGGATTACTATTATAAACCCTATGAATAATATTATACCCTAAGAATATGAACCCTTATAATAATATTATAAACCCTATGATTAATATTCTAAACCCTTAGATTAATAAAGCCAAAGGATTGGCATTTAAATCCAAAGGACTAGTAAACCCAAGGATTAATATTATATGTCCAAAGGAATAATAAACCCTAGGACTAATATTATAAACTCTATGAATAATATTATACTGTTGAAAATGGCAACAAGAAATGCTAAAAATAGCAGTTTGAGTACCAGTGCTGGATTGGGCAACAACGAATGAAAAAAGGAAATGCTAAAAATAGAATTCTATTTTTAGCAGTTCAGGATGGATTCCTATTTTAGTGAGTCATTGGACTAAAAATAGGAAGTAAAATTTGAATTTGATATTAACACCAGTTTGTAAATTAATTAATTAATTCATCTTGAGTTAATTAGTTAAGGAAAAACAAACTTGAAGTCTATGTGAGGACATGCAACAATTTATCTATTAATTGAGGAATTTATCCATCAGTTAAAGAGATAAGAATGAGTTGTAATATTTGAGTAGTAATTAGTTGGCTCAGTTAACTGAGTCAAGTCCAGTTATATTTGATTAAAACAGTTTGTTTAAATTAAGTAAGTTCAGTTAGTTAATGCATGCTAGCATATAACTGTTGTACTTCAGATAACTAAAGATTCTCTCATGAATAACTCATGCATGTTAGTTCAAACAGAGACCGAGTTGAGATTAGAGAAGGGACAGTGTACTATCAGTTGGATGAATATTATTCCTATAAAGGAAGCTCATCCATGATGAGGATTTATCTGCTTCAGGACTGCATAGTTGGATCAGAGGTTAGTGAGTGTGTGAAGAGGCCAATTCACACAAGTGGTTGCATTGGACCCCAATCAGAATTGTGCAAAGAAATAGGAGGCTTGGAGGGAAAACCAAAGGTTAGATATAGGCCTTTGACTGTCTATGAGTAGTAGAGGTATTGTAGAGAGAGCAGGATAGCTTTTGAGTTGAATATTTTTGTAATAATGGCTATATTTCCACTTGTATGATAATACAGAGATGGGGTTTTAGGCTGGTGCTTTCGCCGGGTTATATCTTTTGTGTTATGTGTGATTGATTCCTTCTTATCAGTTATATGTGTTCTTATTGATGTTGCTCCTATTCGATTAAGCTTCCACTAAATTGGTTGTAGAAGTAGATCAAGTAGTTTACTCTAGTCTATTGCATTATCATGTGATCTACAATGGGAATTTCTACATGGTATCAGAGCTAGCTGATTTGTAGAAAAATTCTACATGGTATCCGAGCGAGGTTTTGTAGAAAACGTTCTACATGGTATTAGAGCACAGGTGATGAAGGAAGAACAGTATACAATAAGGGAGAAGTTGAAGTTTGTGGTTTCTGAATATTGAATTGAGTTCTTATCACATCTATTTCACCAATGGCGTTCAGTGGTTTGAGACTCGAATATGCCCTTGCGGGCAGTTTGAATTATATAGCCTAGAAGGATTGCATGAAGGCAGTATTAGAAGATAACGGTCCAAAGGACTTCATTGATCAAGAAGTCTAGAAGCTGACTGATGCTACTCAACTGGTGGAATGGAAAAAGTGTGTGGCTAGAGCAAGGAGAATCCTCCTGGAGGGAGTTTGAGATCACATTGTCTCGAGCCTCCATGGGAAGGAGACTCTGTTTTCGACGTGGAAAAAATTGAAAGATATTTATCAAAATAATAGTGATCAGAGGAAGCTGGCACTGAAGGACAAACTTTGAAGAATCAAGTGTGAAAAGGGTGACACGATCTCTATGTATCTGAACAATCTCACCTCATGCAGGGATGAGCTTGGAAGTGTGCGGATCGTGACAGATGATGATGACATGGTGAGTCTTGCACTCCTTGGTCTTCCTAAGAGTTGGCATAGCTACCAGGACTCTGTTAATGGAAGAGAGAAACTACCAGATCGGGAATTACTTTGGTCAAATTTGATGCAGCAGGAGATAAGAATAAGCATCAGAGATGGTTCTTCATCCATGGAGGATGAAGAAAACTGTGCCTTAGCGAGTAAGGTGAAGAAGGGCAAGGAGAAGGTTTCTCTTTCCGAATACAGTTCTTACCATGGTGAAAAGAAGTTTGACAAATCGAAAGTGCGATGCTTTCGTTGTCATGAGGTGGGCCATTTTGCTTCAAATTGTCCACAGAGGAAATCCAAGAAGGGATTTGGGGAAGGATCTGAAGGTGAGGCACTTGCTTCACAGTTCGAGTTGGATTTCACACTCTTCGCATGCATGGTTTCATCCATGGCAGGAAGTGGTTGGTTTCTTGACAGTGGAGCTTCTTTCCATATGACTGACGACGAGAGTTTGTTCAATAATTTGGAGGAGAAAGATCTCCAGATACTCATAGCGATGGGTAATGATGAAAAGTACAGTGTCTCAGGTGTAGGCACAGTTATTTTTCAAAGGGAGCATGGAGCTTGCCTTACGTTGACTGATGTCAAGTATGTACTAGGACTAAAGAGAAACTTGGTGTCGATCACGATGTTGGAAGACAGAGGCTATGATGTAGTCTTCAGTAAGGGAAAGGTTTTCCTTAGACACATCATCACTAGACAGGTGAAGCAGATTGGTTCACGGGTCAAGAGCTTGTATGCTCTTGAGGTTCAAGATGCATGAAAATCCTTGAGCAGCAAGGCAACTGATGGAGACTTGGTGGTTGAGAGGGAGTTTATATTACCTCTCAACATGTAGCACCAGAAGAAGTCTCAGACGATTGTGGAGGAGCCACGATTGGTGTAGCAGCTTCAGGAGGTTGTGGAGCAACCAAAACAGGGGAAGCTGAGAGGAGATCGAGTAGAGACATCTACACATGCAGGGACCTCTAGTAGGGGGAAACTTCAAGCCAAGTGGGCTGAGGGATCACATGCAGCCATACCTCCAGGTAGGAGGTGGGGCAATGTGGAGTGATCGTCCCAAGGAGGAGGAGTAGGATCCTTGAGGTACTCAACCTCTTTGATTCGACTTTGATGCAGGAGGCCCGATGAGGAGTAGCAGGACTAACTGATTAGGTAGAGGCAGATGTGGATGGAGTGGCAGAGAGAGCTACATTGTAGGAATCCCAAGACAGTGCAGAGCTAGCAGGCTATAGCAATGTGAGAGGCACAAGTGTGTTGCACCAGTGAAAGATGGCACAGAGAGGTGTGTAATGGTGTGAGACGAATGGAGATTTTGCAGTAGCACAGAGGTTAGAGAGGGAGCACTTGTTAGCAGTAGGTAGAGCTTCAACATTAGAGTATGTTTCTAGCCCAACGAAGAGGTCAATTGGGAGTTTTTTTGTTTAGAGAGTTGCTGGAGCAACCACACTTGGTAGAAGTGCTGCATGCAGAACATTCCGAAGGTACAGGATCGAGTTCGGTAGGAAGCCTTTCTTGTTGAGAGGGAGTGTTGAAAATGGCAACAAGAAATGGTAAAAATAGAAGTGATAAAAATAGTAGTACCAGTGCTGGATTGGGCAACAGGGAATGAAAAATGGAAGTGCTAAAAATAGCATTCTATTTTTAGCAGTTCAGGATGGATTTCTATTTTAGTAAGTCACTGGACTAAAAATAGGAAGTAAAATTCGAATATGATATTAACAAAAGTTTGTAAATTAATTAATTAATTCATCTTGAGTTAATTAACTAAGGAAAAACAAACTTGAAGTTTATGTGAGGACATGCAACATTTTATCTATTAATTGAGGAATTTATCCATCAGTTAAAGAGATAAGGATGAGTTGTAATATTTGAGTAGTAATTAGTTGGCTAATTTAACTGAGTCAAGTCCAGTTATATTTGATTTAAACAGTTTGTTTAAATTAAGTAAGTTCAGTTAGTTAATGCATGCTAGCATATAACTGTTGTACTTCAAATAACTAAAGATTCTCTCATGAATAACTCATGCATGTCAATTCAGACAGAGACCAAGTTGAGATCAGAGAAGGGACAGTGTACTATCAGTTGGATGAATATTTTTCCTATAAAGGAAGATCATCCATGATGAGGATTTATCTCCTTCGGGACTGCATAGTTGGATCAGAGGTTAGTGAGTGTGTGAAGAGGCCAATTCACACAAGTGGCTGCACTGGACCCTAATCAGAATTGCACAAAGAAATAGGAGTCTTGGAGGGAAGACCAAAGGTTAGATAGAGGCCTTTGACTGTCTATGAGCAGCAGAGGTATTACAGAGAGAGCAGGATAGCTTTTGAGCTTATTCTTTTTGTAATACTAGCTATATTTCCACTTGTATGATAATACAGAGATGGGGTTTAGGCTGGTGCTTTCCCTGGGTTATATCTTCTGTGTTATGTGTGATTGATTCCTTCTTATCAGTTATATGTGTTCTTATTAATGTTGATCATGTTCGATTAAGCTTCCACTAAATTGGTTGTAGAAGTAGATCAAGTATTTTTCTTTAGTCTATTGCATTATCAGGTGATCTACAGTGGAAATTTCTACATGGTATCAGAGCTAGCTGATTTGTAGAAAAATTCTACATATACCCTAGGAATATGTACACTTAGATTAATAGAGGCAAGGGATTCATATTATAAACCCAAAGGAGTAATAAACCCAAGGGATTAATAGTAAAAACCCAAAGGGAATAATATTAAACTCAGGGGATTAATATTATAAACTCAAGGGATATAAATCGTAAAGTGAATATTATAAACCCTAAAATAAACATTAATCCCTTTATAAACTTTACGATTAATTTTATAAACCCAAACAATTATTATTAAAAACCCAAGGGAAGAACATTAAACCCTAGGATTAATTTTAAATCAAAGGGATTAATATTGAAAAGCCAAGGAATTAATATAAAAAACACAAGGGATTAAACCCTATGATCGATATTATAAACCCTATAAATAATATTATACCCCAAAAATATCAACCCTTTGATAAATAGAACCTCGGTATTTTAAACCTAAAGCACTAATAAACCCAAGGGATTAGTATTAATCCCTTGGGTTTATTGGTCCTTTGGGTTTATAATATCAATCCCATGGCTCTATTTATATAAGGGTTCATATTCCTAGGGTATAATATTACTCATAAGATTTATAATTAATCCTAGGGTTTATTAGTCCCTTGGGTTTATAATATTACTTACAGGGTTTATTAGTCCCTTAAGTTTATAATATCAATCCCTTGGGTTTATTAATCTAAGGGTTCATAATATTAATTCTATGGTTTATAATATTAATCTAAGGGTTTATAATATTAATCTAAGAGTTCATATTACTAGGGTATAATAGTATTCATAGGCTTTACAATATTAATCATAGGGCTTATTAGTCCTTTGGGTTTATAATATTAATCCTAGGGTTTATTAGTCCCTGAGGTTAATTAGTCCTTTGGATTTATAATATAATCTTAGGGTTTATTAGTCCCTTAGGTTCATTAGTCCTATGGGTTTATAATATCCATGACTTTATTAATCTAAGTGTTCATGTTGTTGGGGTTTAATGGTATTCACTAAGGGTTTATAATATTAATCCTAGGGTTTAATCTCTTGGGGTTTTAATAATAAAGCCTTGGGTTTTTAATAATAATCCCTTGGTTTTAATATTAATCTTAAGGTTTAATGTTATTCCCTTAAACCCTAGGATTAATATTAATATGGTCCAACATTTTGTGACAAATATTATCTTGATAAGAAAATCAACCATGGTCCAACGTCACATTGTAACAATGATTATCTCAATATGAAAATCAACCATAGTCAACCATGTTTATTTTAAGGTTTATAATATTTATCTTAGGGTTTATATACCTTAGGTTTATACTATTAATCCCTTGGGTTTAATATTATTCAAAATCCCTTGAGGTTTTAGTATTAATCCACGAAGTTTATTATTCCCTTGAGTTTATAATATCAAATCCTTGGGTTTATTAATCTAAGGGTTCAACCATGGTTGAGCATGGTCCAACGTCGAATTGTGACAAATATTGTCTCAACATGAAAATCAACCATGGTCAACCATGCTTATTTAAGGGTTCATAATATGTATCTTAGGGTTTATATACCTTCGGTTTATATTATTCTCTTGGTCTAATATTTTTTCCTTGGGTGTATAACCCCTTGGGTCAACCATGGTGACCATGGTCAACCATAGTCAATTATGTTTTATAAAATCAATCATGGCCAACCATGGTCAACCATGGTCCAATGTTGCATTGTGACAAAGATTGTCTCAATATGAAAATCAACCATGGTCTAATGTCACATTGTGAGAAAGATTGTCTTTATATGAAAATCAATCATGGTCAACCATGGTCAACCATGGTCCAATGCCGCATTGTGACAAGAATTATATCAATATGGAAATCAACCATGGTCAACCATATTTATTTTAGAGTTTATAATATTTATCTTATGAATTATATACTTTGGTTTTATAATATCAATCCCTTATGTTTAATACTATTCCCTTGGGGATTTAGCATTAATCCATTGGGTTTATTATTCCATTTGGTTTATAATATCAATCCTTTCAGTTTATTGATCTAAGGGTTCATAGTACTAGGGTTCAATATTATTCCCTTGGGTTTTAGTATCAATCCCAGGGGTTTATTAATCTAAGTGTTCATATGCCTAGGGTTTAATATTATTCCTTTGTGTTTAATATTATTTCCTTGGGTTCATAATGCCTTGGCTTTTTAGTATTGATCCCTCAATTTTATTATTTCCTTGGGCTTATAATATCAATAATGTTCAACCATAGTCAATCATAGTCAACCATGGTCGAACATCGCATTGTGACAAAGATTGTCTCAATATGAAAATCAATCATTCTTAACCATGGTCTAACATCACATTTTTTTTTTCCTAAGTAAGTCTATTCTATTATTCACATTAAAGGAGTACATTTACAACATGACGAGCAAAAAGAACCAGCTGTCCAGTAGGAAAGGCAGCATGGAACAGAAAAGTGTTCAAGAGCAGAGAGGTTGAACCAGTCCATTTTGCAATCCCGCGCAGGGGAGCCAGAGGAGTACATTTTCACCTTTCTAAGCTTAATCAGCTTTACAAAACAGTCACCCAAGACCTTGACACAACAACATAGACAAAAAAATTTCAGAAGTGACAAAATGCCCTCACTATTGGGCTGCATAACCTGAAAAGAAGCTACATTGCTTGGATTAGGCTTCAGGAACCTCCTCCACAATCCTACACCACCCAACATAAGCCAAGTCCTGAGCATGGACCTTCTCATTCGCAGTCGAACTCGGAGGCACAGGCTCCATCATCGCGTCATTGACGTTGTTGGCCGGCGTCTCCATAGCTCTCGAAGAACCTGCAATTGGCATCATAATTGTTCCCTGGTCCTCCCGTTGAACACTGGATTCGCCCTCTTCTTGGGCTTCCTCGATGAAAAGCACAGATACATGGGCACTGATCCGAGGACGGTTCAGTGAACTGTTGAATGTGAAGATTGCAGAGCCGAAGGAGGGCGAGGATGAGGAACCTGGAGAGCTGGGTTCCAGAAATTGGCTGGGCCTTAGAATTCTCTCTCTTTTTTTGCGAGTGCTATGGTGCTGACGAGAAGTAGCATCACCGGAAGAAGGGCGAGAAGGCGCACCTCGGGAGGTGCCTCTGCGGCTGAGCATTATTTTGCGGAGCCGAGGCATGACTGCAGGACAGAACAGAACACCTTTGCAAATTGCAGAACAGACCACCGGATAGATGTGGCTAAGACCATACACACAGATAAATGGACGGGTGCCCAAAACAGCCGCGAGAGTCGGGGAAATAGACGGAGGCTTCGAGCTGGCTGAGCCAGAGCCCAACCCATACAGCACATGAAACAGCAGAGTAAACCCATGGCAGAGAATAAATATAATGCGCCCTCCCCTGGCTCGAGACGCTCCCGCCATAACTGTGGCATTCATGGGAGCTGAGAACCAAAGCCAAACATTGCGTGTGGAGGTGAACGGAGCACTAATGCCTCCCTGATGCGTTCCTTTAAACCAGTTCATGCCCACCTAGTTATGACCCTCCCTCCACATGGAGTCGGCTCCTTTGTACATGTCTGGCAGGTGGCGGCTATTCCCAGCCCACTCCAGTCCCATCACCTTGAATGTGACCTTATACACCCGCATTCGGGGGGGGGGGAAGCATCTCTTTGGACCAGAATATTGCATTCATGTTCCTGATCATGATTCGATATTATGTCTAGAGTCCCTGTGATTAGAGTATGCTCATTTTCCACACCGAAATTGGCCAGGAGGTCAGCGACCTTGTTGCCTTCCATCTTAATATGATTGAAGATAATGACCCTGTTGTTGAGAAGCACTTGTTCTATGGCCTCCAGTCTAGCCTCGAGTCTCCAACTAGTGGCTATTTTCCTCGCATGAGATCCATTTAGGAGTTGCTTAGCCATGTTAATTAGGATCAGGGAGTCACCTTCAACCTCCAGGGGTTGGAAGTTGTGTTTCCATGAGAGGAGGAGACCTTGCCATAGACCCTCCAACTCAGCCGAGTTATTGGTGTCCCACCCTATGTTTCCAAAGTAAACTAGAAGAGGCAAGCCTGTGTGATTTCTGAAAATTCTGCCGAAACCTGCAATTCCAGGGTTGCCCTTTGAGGCTCCATCAAAGTTGAGCTTGAAGGTGTGCTTTGGAGGGGCTGTCCAGGGGTCCTTTTTTATGTTGATGCTTTTAAAGGGGGCTTTATTGTGAGATTCCTGAGGGATTTTCATGTTCCAGTTAGCCCATATGGCTTTCTCATTATTTAGAGTGGGAAGGTCATCCTGAGACCAGGAGCGGAGCATCAGAATCTCTTTGAGATTCATACATAACTTACTCCAGATGATTTCTAATGGAGAACTTTGATCTTTGAATATGTGCTTGTTCCTTTCTTTCCATATGCCCCAGAGGAGGAGCCCGGGAATCATCTTCCATAAATGGTTGATAATTTCACTTTTGTAGGGATTCTTTTGCCAATGATGTAAGGAGTTTGTGATATTGTCCATCATTTTGCATCTTCTTTGACATTTGAAGCTTGCCTTCTCCCACAAATGATTGGCTAAGGGGCATGAGTCCAGAAGGTGCTGGAGAGTTTCCTCCTGGGATTTACAATTGACACAGATAGAAGGGCCATGGTAGTTTCTTCGTCTGAGCTTATCCCAGGTGAGAATTTTCTGATGCCCAACTAGGTAGAGGAAAAAGGAGACTTTAGGCCAGGTGCCTGAATCCCATATACTACTCCAAATGGGATCAAGGGGCGAAGGGTCTGTGCATATAATTTTGTAGGCCTCTGAGGTGGAAAAGGTTCCTTTATGCCTATAACCCCATTGAAGAATGTCCCTGCCTTCAGAGTATCTTATACATCGTTTTTGAAGCTCCCTTTCTAGATCTTTTATAAAAAGGTGATCCGCATTTCTGATTAGCCGGTCACCTTGCTTCCATTTTCTGTAACCTTGCACTGTCTCCTGAGTCCAAAGCTTCCAAATCTTTTCCTGTTGCTGTTCCTCCCCAATGTAGTTTGGAAGCGGATTTGGAGTGCAGCTGAGCTGTTGCATTTGGTTCCAGGCATCCATCCAGAATCAAGCTGTTCTACCATTTCTTACTTCCCAAAAACTATGCTGTTGAATCAACAAGAAGTGTTGCTTGGCAGCATTCCATATGAGTGAACCTTTCGCATTGGGGGTGAATTTGATGAGCTCCTCCTGAGGTCTATGATTGGCGTATTTGGCAGTCCAAATGGCGGCCCAAGTTTTTTCAGGGGAAGAGAGCCATTGCCACCAGATTTTGGCGCACATGATAGCATTGCTATGATTGGGATCCCTCAGGCCAATGCCACCTTTTTCTTTAGGCATACAGGCTGTGGTCCATTTTACCAGAGCCCATTTGCGGTTTGTAGCTGAATTTCCCCAGAGGAAGCTACGTTGTAGATCCCTTATTCTTTTTATTACCCACTTAGGCTCTGCAAGGATTGAGAATAAATAAAGCGGCATTGCCTGTAATACAGCTTTTATGAGCACCACACGACTTGCAATGTTCAGCGTTCTGTGCGTCCAAAGGTTGAGACGCGATTCAAGCTTCTCGATGAGGATGCGCCAGGAGGAGTGCTTGATGGCCGAATCAATAAGGGGGGCTCCAAGGTACTTGGAAGGGAGAGTGTCTATGGGAAAGCCCAAAATTCGAGCTACAACATGCTTCACTACAGGGGGGGTCTGAAAGAAAAAGATTTTCGATTTGGTATTATTGATGCTGGTTCCTGAGGCCTCAAAGAAGTCATTGAGTAGGGATTTGAAGCGGGAGGCTTCCTGGACTGACGGGTAGCCAAAAAGCATGCTATCATTAACAAACTGCTGATGAGTTATAGCTGGGGAGCGGTGAATGGAGAGACCTTTAAGATGCTGGGTCAGGAGGGCCTGTTTTATGTGATGTCCCAAGCCTTCAACCATTAACACAAAGAGGAAGGGGGAGAGAGGGTCGCCCTCCCTGATTCCTCAAGAGGGACTGAAAGGACGGGAGGGGATGCCATTCACAAGAATGGAAAAGAAGGATGAGGAGATAAGACTCATAATCTAACGTACCCACATAGGTGAGAATCCAAAAGCATTTAACATTTTTTGAATGTATGTCCAATTGAGCTTATCAAAGGCTTTTGAAAGATCAAGCTTTAGTATCATACCTGCCTGTTTGGAGTGCTTAAGGGAGTGTATGATTTCATGCATGAGGATAATGCCATCCAAGATCTGTCTCCCTTCCACATATCTAGATTGTTCAGGAGAGATGAGCAGGGGCAAAAGTGGCTTTAGCCTGTTGGCGATGACTTTAGAGATCACTTTGTAAATAACGTTGCAGAGAGCAATCGGGTGAAATTTATCCGGAGTGTTGGATTGATCCTCTTTTGGAATGAGTGCAATGAAAGTTGAGTTGAGAGAAGGTAACAACCAATGAAGAGCTCTCGATTCCTCCACCACTTGCCAGGCTTCAACTTTTATCAGCTCCCAAAAGGTGTGGAAGAAGGTGGTAGTGAAGCCATCCGGGCTAGGGCTTTGCCCTCTTTGAGTTGGAACATAGCTACATCCACCTCTTGGGTAAGGATAGGTAATAGAAGAAGCTCATTGTGTTCCTCAATGATAATTTTTGGCACATTTTGGGTGATTTTTTCTATAGCAAGTTGCCTATCTGCATGGGGCTCTTGATGAACTTGTCTGAAATGACTTAGGAACTCCTCCTCGATTTCTTCATGCTTTCCACTCTTACCCCTCATTTCTTCTGTATGAAAGAGATATTGATGTGCATTCTTCTTTGACCAGTGGTTCGATGAAAGAATTTAGTGTTCCGTTATCCCTCTTTCAGCCATCTAATCCTGGATTTCTGCTTCCATAATATATCCTCCTGCTTTCTCCTCTCCTCCAGTTGATTATGAATGTGCTACTCCTGTTCCAGGGTCCTTTCAGTGTGTCCTCCTGTGATTATTTGTTGCTGTAGATCTTCCATTTCCTTGTTTAGGTCTTGTTGCACCTTAAAGATGTTTCCAAAAGTCTCTTGATTCCAGTGCTTTAATTGGGATTTTAGATGCTTGAGTTTCTGTTGGAACTGAAACATTTTGGATCCCTTTGGCGGTATGAAGGTGTTCCAAGTAGATCTAATGAATTCCTTGAATGAAGGGTGGGTGAGCTAGAACTCTTCGAAGCGGAAGGGCCGCTTGGTGGCGTTGCCTGGTCTTTGCCACTGGAGGGAGATTGGCCAATGATCTGAGCCGGAATGAGGGAGAATTCTACTACTATGTCTCCTCCCAAATGAACTGAGTTATCAGATATGAGGAATCTGTCAAGTTTAGAAGCGATTTGGTGCTTCCCTGCTCTGCGATTGCTCCATGTATGCGTGTCGTTACAAAATTGCAGGTCGATTAGAGAATTGTTTTGGATGAAGTCTTTAAAGTGGATATTTCCCTATTCCAACCTGCTTCCCCCCCCTAGCTCTTCCTCGAGCTTGGTGATCATGTTGAAGCCCCCTCCAATGATCCAAAGAGGATGAATTCTATTAAGATTCAGAGCTTCTATTGTATTAAGTAGAGCTATTTTGTTCCCTGCTTCTTGCGGGAAGTAAACATTGGTAAGGTGTCCATGTATATTAGTGCCTATAATGTGGAAGGTGGCCTGGATGATGTGGAAGTCGGAGAGAGTTAGCGCTTGCGTATTCCAAGCAATGGCGAGCCTACCTGATGCGCCTAAGGCATCCACTGCCACCGATTGACAGCCTGGCCACGCTCTAGAAAGGATGCTTCCTAGAGTGCTGCTATTACACTTTGTTTCTTGAAGAAAGCACATTTGTAGCTTCTCCATCTTTATCATGTTTTTTAATATTCTTAGTTTCCCTGGGCTATTGAGCCCCCTTAAATTCCATGAAGTAAGCTTCATGATTCACTATTGATAGAGGGTTTGTAGTACTTTGTCAATTTTGCATACCTGCTTGAGTCCACCAGGATTTTCCCTACTGCAATTGTTCGTTGGAGATTCGTTCTACTCCCCCTCTTTTTGGAATCTTTTGGGGGGAATCCATCATCCTAATAATTGCCCGGCTGGATGCCTAGCTGTTTCTGCTGATAAGCCCTCGAGATGACAACTTCCAATTTGTTGAGTTGAAGCTCTGGGATTTTATCATAATCCTTCTTTTTGCATGCTAGTTCGAGCTCAAGAATGTCTAGCCCTTCCATATCTATACTTTTTGGTTCTTCATCCATCTGTTGCATCTGACTATTTTCTTCTGTAGATATATCTAAGCTCATGGGTTGGTCTGGAGTACCGTCAACTTCCATATCATTTACTTTCCCATCAGGCCCCTTATGGCTCTCCTTAGAGATTGCCATATCACCCTTGGAGGAATGTGAAATGGGGGGAGAGCCAGAGGGAGGAGGTTGTGTAGAGGAGGAGATGGGCACAGAGCTAGTCTTTGTGTTCAAGGGTTGCTCTTCAGAGGCTTGAGCAAGAATTTCAAAACTATTGCTCGTAGTAGGTAAAGAGGCAGAATCTTGCTGGGGTTTTTTTCCCAAGTAGAGGGTTTTTTGTGTGCTCATTTGTGGTTGGGTACTTTGGTGAAGCCATCTTGGGTCAGCATGTCAGAGGGGTCGGAGGCATTGGCCTTGGCATTTAGCGGACAGTCCCTAAAGAGATTCCCGTGAGCATGACATTTACGGCAGCGAAAAGGTACATGTTCATAATCCAAGGGTTGAATCCATTCATAGTCATCATGAAAAAGACTTACTGAGTCTGATAGGGCTTTGTCCAGGTGCATGAAGACACATATACGGGCATAGGATGTGTATCTACAAAGCTTCATCTCTTTCGCTTCTTTTATGTATTCCCCTAGTCCATTGCCAATGTCTTTGAGCAAGCCTTCATCCCAATATTCCTCTGGAAGTGAATACATTCTGATCCACACTGGAGCCCAGGTGAGGTCTTCCTTGTCCGGGTTAAATCTTGCTACCCAATCCCTTAGATACAGTCCTGTTGAGTTGAAAAAGTATGGCCCCTCATCCATGATTCTATACTTGTCTTCTAGGCATAAGAAGATCACAGTAAAGAACCCTTTCGGTCCTAGCTGCAATGTGACATGGCCCTTGGGTTTCCATTTAGCAGCGATCCAGCCATACAGGGCTTTTTCTGTCGGCCAGAATCCTATAAATTTCCCAATGAGTACATGATCCTTCATGTATTGGATTTGTTCATTGATCTTCTGGCTGGGTAATTCTATCCTAGGCCTTTCGGCTGCTATTGGTTTGCAAGTTTTCGAGGTGACCTTGGGCATTTCCTCTGGCTTGTCTTTTCTTTCTGGTGTTTCACTACTCTTGTCTGCCTGATTAGCCGACGTGTTGAGCTTGCTCTGCTGCGGGATCTCACTATTATTCGCCTCTTCATGAACCGACCCAAAAACTATAGACCCCGCATGCCCTGGCGGCGCGAAGTTTGCCTTGGGGGAGAGCATTGATTCCCCCCCCGGGGGCTATCCATGTGCTCTATTGTTATGTCTGCGATACTCTGTCAAAAACATGGAAGTCAGGCCCTCGATGGATGTTGTAACGAGCCAGTCTGCGCCGTCTTAGAGAGTCGCCAGAACCCTAGCTGTAGAGCTCCGTCCGTGCGTTGTTCTTTCTCAACTCGACCCATCAAATTACAATGTTAGGAATAAAGATGGTCTAACATCACATTAGGACAAGGATTGTCTCGATATAAAAGTCAATCATGGTCAACCATGGTCCAACATCGCATTATGACAAGGATTGTCTCAATACGAAAATCAAGCATGGTCAACGATTTTCGACCATGTTTATTTTAAGGTTTATAATATTTATCTTAGGGTTTATATACCTTGTGTTTATAATATTAATCCCTTGGGTTTAATATTATTCCTTTGGGTTAATAATTCCTTGGGGTTTTAGTATCAATCCCTTTGGTTTATAATATCAATCCCTTGGGTTTAACTATGGTCGAGCATGGTCCAACGTTGCATTGTGATAAAGATTGTCTCAATATTAAAATCAATCATGGTCAACCATAGACAACCATGGTCAATTATGGTCAACCATGGTCTATCATGGTCAATATGAAAATCAACCATGGTGAATCATGGTCAACCATTGTCAATCCCTTGGGTCTATTAATCCAAGGGTTCAACCATGGATAATCATGATCAATTATGGTCAACTATAGTCAATCATGGTCAATATGACCATGGTAAATCATGGTCAACCATTCTCAATCCCTTGGGTTTATTAATCTAAGGGTTCAACCATGGTCGAGCATGGTCCAATGTCACATTGTGACAAAGATTTCCTTAATATGAAAATCAACCATGGTAAACCATGGCCAACCATGTTTATTTAAGGGTTTATAATATTTATCTTAGGGTTTGTATACCTTAGGTTTATATTAGTCACTTGGGTTTAATATTATTGGCTTGGGTTTATAATCCCTTTGGTTTTTAGTATTAATCCTTTGGGTTTATAATATCAACCATGGTCAACTATATTTTATAAAATCAATCATGGTCAACCTTGGTCAAACGTCACATTGTGACAAAGATTCTCTCAATATGAAAATCAACCATAGTCAACCATGGTCCAACATCGCATTGTGAGAAAGATTGTCTTGATATGAAAATCAATTGTGGTGAAGCATGGTGAAGCATGTCCAACGCTGCATTGTGACAACAATTATCTCAATATGAAAATCAACCATGGTCAACCATGTTTATTTTAGTCTTTATAATATTTATCTTAAAAGTTATATACCTTGGGTTTATAATATCAATCCCTCGTGTTTCATATTATTCCCTTAGGGATTTATTATTAATCCCTTGGGTTTACAATATCAATCCCTTGTGTTTATTAATCTAAGGGTTCATGTTACTAGGGTTTAATATTATTCCCTTGGGTTTATAATATCAATCCATTGGGTTTATTAATCTAAGGGTCCATATACCTTGGGTTTCATATTATTCCCTTAAGTTTAATATTATTTCCTTGAGTTTATAATCCCTTGGGTTTTTAGTATTAATCCTTTGGGCCTATAATATCAATCATGGTCAACCATGGTCAAATGTGGCACCGTGAAAAATATTGTCTCAATATGGAAATCAACCTTGTCCAACCATGGTCTAATGACTTATTGTGACAAAGATTCTCTCAATAGGAAAATCAATCACGTTCAAGCATTGTCAACCATGGTCCAACGTCATATTGTGACAAGGATTATCTCAATATGAAAACCAACCATGGTCAACCATGCTTATTTTCAGTTTTATAATATTTATCTTAGGGTTTATAACTTAGGTTTATATTATTAAACCCTTGGGTTTAATATTATTCATAATCCCTTGGGGTTTTAGTATTAATTTCTTGGGTTTGATATTATTCATAATCCCTTGATGTTTTAGTATTAATTCTTTTCGTTTATTATTCCCTTTGGTTTATAATATCAATCCTTTGGGTTTATTAATTAATCTAAGGGTTCAACCATGGTCCACATGGATGACATCCATGTGGACCATGCATGAAGGATGGTCCACTAGCACAACCACATTTACTAATGTGATTGTGCATATTATTTGATATAGGCCTACTGACCTATATCAACCACATTTATTTAATATTTTTTAAATTTTCGAGTTTACATGTTCGTTATTCACCCCACTACGAAGAGAGTAGCATTAAATTTGAACCCCGCTAT
>APFE030737856.1:6340-23096 GCA_000404065.3 Pinus taeda | reverse complement strand
TTGCATGCATGGTGTCATCGATGATGGGTTGTGTCTGGTATCTTGATAGTGGAGCCTCATTCCACATGACCGGTGATAAAAATTTATTCAGTGCCTTGGAGGAGAAAGACCTCAAGATGCACAGTTGCTTTTCAAGAGTGGGCACAGTTGCTTTTCAGAGGGAGCATGAAGCTCCTCTCTCCTTGACAGATGTGATGTATGTGCCTGGAATGAAGAAAACTTGGTACCAGTCACAATGTTGGAAGACAAAGGCTACGATGTTGTCTTCAGTAAAGGAAAGGCATTTCTGAGACACATAGACATGGGTTAGACCAAGAGGACAGGGATTCGGGTGAAGAATCTCTACAAACTAGAGGTAGATGATTGTGTAGCATTGAGTATGAAAGCATAATTCGTGCAAAGCCAAGACATGGGTGAATTGTGGCATAGGCGGTTGGGCCATTTGCATCATGGGGCTTTGAAGATAATCCAGTGGATATCTATGGGACTTCCCAAAAGTAAACTTGAGCAAGTTGACACATGCACAAGTTGTACCTTAGGAAAGTACACCAAGTCTTCCTTTCACGATCGAGACAGTTGAGCAGAGGCTATCTTAGAGTGAGTTCATACTGATTTGTGTGGACCATTCTCGACGACATCCATAGCGAAGCAAAGGCATTATGTGATTTTCATTGATGACTATTCTCGTCAATGCTGGATTTATTTCACGCAGAAGAAGGACCAAACTTTCACAAAGTTTTGTGAGTTCAAATATTTGGTCGAGAAAGAGTCAAGGAAGAAGATCAAAGCCTTGATAAGTGACAACGGTGGAGAATATGTCTCTCAAGAGTTTAAGGAATTTTTTGCAGTGGAAGGAATTAAATGAGAGTTGATGGCACCTCATAATCCATAGCCGAATGGGGTGGCCAAGAGGAAGAACATAGCTATTGTAGGGGTAGCACGGGCAATGTTGCATGAACAAGGCCTACCACTTCACTTATGGGCTGAGGCATGCAACACAATGGTCTATTTGCAGAATAGAATCCTACATCACATACTTGGGATGAAGACACTAAAGGAGGCTTTCTCTGTTAAGAGACCAGATGTGGGTCACTTCAGGATATTTGGCTCATCGGTATATTGCCATGTGACAAAGGATGCATAGAAGAAGCTTGAGCCGACAGCAGAGTTGGGGATATGTGTGGGGTACACTGATACACCTCACAACTATCAGGTGTACTTGCTTACCAGTCGGAGGACAGTGGTTCGCAGAGATCTCAAGTTTGATGAGCAGAAGGCCATGCGAGTTTCCCTTGAGAGGGAGCTCCAACTACAGGCTGTGGAGGAATTGTTGATTCCTAAGGAGGAGGAGCCTTATACTAATGTAGAGTAGCTGCATGCAGAGGTTCCAGGAGTTGAGACATCCACTCAAGCAAAGTCTTCCAGAGATGGACGGAAGCGCATAATAGAAGTTGACAGATTGTTGGAGGATGTGAGAGAGAATGTGGGAGCACCATCTTCTCAGCACAGACAGAGGAGGTCACCTGAGAGGTACATTGGATACATGGACCTTACTGGGGAATGTGTTGATACTGAGCCATCTTCCTTTGAGGAAGCAGTGCAACAGCCGATTTGGGTTGATGCCATGGTGGAGTAGTATGACTCCATAGTTCGTAACAGTGTTTGGGACATGGTTCCAAGACCGGAGAACAGGTCAGTTGTGAGTTCCCATTGGCTTTACAAGGTAAAGCACGCTGTTGATGGTAGTGTGGAGAAGCATAAGGCAAGACTTGTTGCCTGTGGCTTTTCACAGGTCGAGAGGATCATGTTGCTGTAGTATATTTCGACAGAGGAGCAAGATGCTGACATTTTGACAAAGGCATTATCAAAGTGTAAATTCGAATTCCAAAGAGACAGGATCAGGGTGGCAAATAATCCCTTTCTTGTTGAGAGGGAGTGTTGAAACATGACAACAAGAATATTCCAATTTAATTTGTCCTTGAATTAAATTGTGAATTAAAATTGAATTTATTCTTAACAGCTACTTGGAAATAATTAATTAATTTATTTCAAATTAATTAGTTGGAGAAAATCAAGTTAGAAGTCTTTCTGAAGTCATGCAAGAGTTATCCCTTAACTTAAGGAGATAAGATTGAGTTATATTTGAGTTGTAATTAGTTAACTCAGTTTACTGAGTTAAGTCCAGTTAAATTAGTTCCAAACTATTTGAGGAACTAATAGTGAGTTAAGAGTCAGTTGATGCATTAATGCACTCAACTAGTGCTACTCCAGTTAACTGAAGATTCCCTCATCAGAAACTCATGCATGTCTATTCTAAGAAAGACCTAGTTGAGATTAAAATTCAAGGACAGTGTATTATCAGTTGCATGTGTTTTCTCATGGAGAAAAATCATGCATGCAGTCAAGGATTAATCCTTGAGGATTGTGCAGTTTTGGAGGCAGGGTTTTCCACTTGGTAATTAGGAATCATCCACAAGGAACAGCGTAAGGAAATAGGAGCTTGGAGGGCAGAGAGGAAGGCTGGAGAGAAGCCAAGATTGCCTGTGAGCATTTGCGAGGATTTTACTGAGATCTAGCTAGCTATGAGAGCTAAGGCTTTGTATAATTCCTATGTATTTCCACCATGTATGATAATACAATAGTGTGGGGTTTTTAGCTGAGGCTTTCCCCAAGGTATTTTCATGTGTATTGTGCCATTGATTCTTCTTCTTCTGGTTATATTGTTCAGCTCGATCTTTAAGATTCCTCAAATTGATAGTAGAAGTAGGTTATAGTATTCTACTTTGATTTATATTGCATTATCGGGTTAACCTACCATCAAATTTTCTACATTATTATATGTAAATGGGTATAGTATTGTTAGACTAGGTGATGCATGCTTTAAAATTATAAATAAAATCTAGAGTTAGAATTAGGTGGTAGGTTAAATTATAGGCTAGGTATAAACATTGAGGGGATAGGGTATTTAGGTTAGTGAGTTAGTTTATTTGGTCAAGGGAAATCCTAAGTGAAATTTTAAGAGGGGATTGTTAGGAAAAAATTGGTTTGATGAAAGAGTCAAAGTTACTCTGTGTAGAGTGGTAGTTTTGGGCACAAGGTTTTGGTTTCCTATGGAAAACATGGAATTAATCTTTTTAAAGGATTGGAAAGAATCATTGTAATGCGCTAGGGAAGGTGAACAAAGAAACCAATCTTGGTAAGGTTTTGGCCAAGGACACTCATAGAATTTTGTTAGATAGTTTTTTCATAGTGTGTTTATGTTTTCTTATTTGTTGTTGGTTGTTTTAAAGTTTCTCTAAGTAAATTTGATTTTCTCTCTAGTAATTTTAACATGGTATCATAGAGGAAGGTTCATTTATGGCTTGGCTATATGTTAGAGCTAAGTGTTGGCTTCAAAGGGACACCAGTTTTGCTAATGGTTTTTTTCCAATGGTTTATTCTGTGTGGTGAGTGTGAGAAAGGAACATGAGTATGGAAATGAGTTGAAAGCAAATTCAATGCAATAACCAAAGGAGAACAAATTCTTGACCAAATGAAATGGAGAGCATGTGGAGTGTAGATCAGGTTTGTGGTGTGGTTTGCATTGTTGTGTGCCATGTCCAAGGGAATTTCATCCAAGCTATGGGAGGAGGAAGCCGTGTGGTTTGCATTGTTGTGTGCCATGTCCGAGGGAATTTCATCCAAGTTATGGGAGGAGGAAGCCTAGGTAATGAGCATGAAGCACAAGACCATGGAACTAGACAAGAAAATTAGATGTTGATGGAAGGTGCATAAGAAAAGCAAGCAGGAAGAGCTAGATCTAGAGAGGAAAGCACCGAGGAAGAGGATGGCTATAATAACAATGAAAAAATATTATCATTTTATAGTGGAGTTAAAAATTTTATTACATGATATTGTTTTAAGCCCCAATAAAGTATGTGCACCTTTGGGAAATTATTGGTAAAGTATGAAGTTAAACTTAAGTGATAGGGGACATGCTGAATTATACTCTAGATGTAACTTTTGAAAGGAGTAAGGCCTTATAAAAATAGGGAAACATGTTGAATATACTCTAGATATAAATTTTGAGGGGAGTAAGACTTTAAGAGGATTGGTATACTTGATAGATTTGACCATATTTAATCAAGAGAAACACTAAATCAAATTAAAAAAAAAGAATGATAATATCACAAAAATTTGTTGCAAGCAACAATTACAGTAGGAGAGAGCACTTACCTAAAAGATGATGATATAACTAAGATGGTTGTAGCAACAATGACGGGAGGAGAGAGCACTTACGTAAACGACATCGTAAAGTTGATACAAAAAGTGGAATATATGGTAGGAAAGAGTGCCAAACTGAACTTGTTACATGATAACATGTGGAACTTCTAAGTTGTAGATACCATGTTCAAAAAATCAAATCTCAGAGAAAGTTATCACGGGTGTGAAAATGAAAGTCGAGCATCCAGTCCATGAATGAACAATACCATGTGATATCTCCATAGTTGGTAGTAATATTATTCTCTTTGTGGTAGGTATACGTCGATAAGATGATCTGTCCACTAATGATCTGTCCACTAATGACTGGTTCTAATGGCCAGAAAGCAAATATCCATTAGTGGATTAAGCAAGAGTTGTTCCTTCTATATCATTAATAAGGAAAATAAATTACATAAAATACAAGAGCCCATGAGGAACTATGGGCTACGGGCATCAGGCTACAAGCCAAACCCTCAAACCCTACCAACAAAACCTTAGAACCTTCAAAAGATAGAAAATATTAAGACCGTTCGATCATCCCACCAAAGTCCATCGGATGCAAATCAAATCGAGTTGGCACCAAGCACCCTCATTTCATTTAATATCAGGTTCGAAGAGAAAAGGAAACCGATTCTGAAAGGAAATAGGGTCCACCTATTGAACGTGCTCAAGACATCGATTCCCACCAAGAATCGAAACACATGCTAGACCTATTCCTCATCCAGACTTGCATCTTTAATCTTAACCATCCAATCTCTGCTCCCGATCCAACGAAAGTGGAAGATATTGCGGTACCTAGCAGCGTGGTGCTTAACCCCCAGACTCACCTACATGCACGATCATTCCTGACCGTAGATCCACCTTGTTGAATCTGACGGTCAAGGCTCATATCGCATGGTTCAAGTGCACTAAACATTAGCACGCAATGAGGGCGGTATTCGGTCCCTCCCCTTGGCCACGTGTAACTTGATGAATGGAATCGCTCCCAAATCTTCAAAACTGCTTCCTACTTAGAACGCTTGCGATATACCATATACCGCCCTGAGAGCAGTAAAGTATCCATTGAAAGAGAACCCGAGCTATTACGACCGCCGAAAAAACCCGGATTCTAGCCCCTTGCACTAATCCTACTATGCCATCCCTCCAGCCAACCCTCCGCTAACACAAGTCTTCCGAGCAGTTTCCCTCTAGAGCATCTGTCACTGTAATCATCTGGGATGCGGAGGCCGACAATGATTTGCTGTCTGCAAAGACTAGACTGTGAAAAAGGCCTTGAAACAAAATGAAGCCTAGTCATCTGGACCCTACCTCCATGGCTCTAATTTGAAACACCCTCCAATCTTCATCGGCTTGGTTGTGACAATACGCCTTTAATCTATCCTAAGGCATCTCTTGCCACTCCATTTTGACCTTACACTCAGTACAGATCACTCCTTGACTGGCCAGAATATTTCCCAATTTATTGGCCGATATTCGCACATGATTAAAACTAACTGTGTGAAGGCTCTGGAGGTGAAGCTGAATCCGTTGAAAGACCTGGATCAGCCTCCAGTGATTAGATACTTTTTCTGGCGCTGTGCCACAACTGATTCTCTTGACCGAGTTAATAATTAGCTCAGAATCAGCTTCAACAATCACATTTTGGCGGTTATCCTGTTTCATGAAATCTAGACATTGTTCCATAGCTATAAGCTCCGCCATATTGTTAGTGGCTCTTCCTACATGGATGAAAGATGAAAATAATGATTCCATTTTTATCCCTTAATACCCCTCCAAAGCCAACAGTTCCCGGGTTACCTTTTGAAGCCCCGTCAATATTGAATTTCAAAAAACCCTAAGGGGGAGGGTGCCAACAATCCTATTTAGTGTCCATCTTCATTACCTTCCTATCCAGGTCCTAAGGGATGAGCCCCTACATACCCAGCTGATGAAAAATCCCCAATTCTGCATCTGAAGGAGGGTTCTTAGGGGGGTTTCGCACAATGGTACCCATCGTTTCCTTAATCTGGTTTAAGATCTGCTCAAAAAGGCGATGGGAGGGACTTTTTTCATTCTTGAAGATTCTTTTGTTCCTTTCTTTCCAGACATTCCAAATAATGAAGCCTGGCGTAAGAGCCCAAGTAGTGTATAGAAATTCATAATCTGAAAAAGTTACATCTCCACTTAGTTAGGGTATTGATAATACACCCTTGGTCCCTGTCGATCTGCTGGAATATAGAAGCAAAAATATCCGACAACCAGGAGGTGAAACTGTAATTATTAAGAAGGCTTCACAGAGCTGGCATCTGGAGGGCCCAGAACACCCATCTTCCAGATGTTATCCAAAGTTAACATTTTCTTATGATAAACCAGCCACATGAACAGTTTGATCTTCATCTAGCCTTGATGCCTCCATAGGTTCAACCAAATCCTATCCAGAACTTGGGAGTCCAGCTCAAGGAGTAAGCGTTTTGCCTCCTTAAGATTAAAGGAACCCTCATTATCGTTGCCCCATCTAAGTTGGTCGTGTCCTCCTGTCACTAATATCTTCCTTTGTTCCACCAAATTCCTAAGCTCATTTGCTTTTTCTTTCAAAGGGCTATTATCCCTGTAATCCATGTTCCTCCAGGTTCTCCATTTTCCTGCACTGTTGGTTTGATCCCAAAAATCTTCTACCTTAGTTAGCCCTTTAGTTTCTGTCTCATTCTTGAGATCTAAAAAGTCCTCTGTTAACAGTATAGGCTCTTGTTGTCATTTATCCTCCCAAAATAAGGCCAGATTTCCTTCTCTGACTTCCCAGGAGCTGTTTTTTTGTACTAATCCTCTATTCTCCGAGGCTTTGTTCCAGATGTGTGAGCCTTTTATACTTCCAGACATTCTTATGTGATCACTATTTTTCCAAGTGCTAGCATATTTTTCTTTCCAGATACTAGCCCACTGTGCCTTTGGATCTTTGACCCAGCGCTACCATAATTGTGCCCCTAAAACCTTGCTAAGAATCTCCAGATCATCGAATACAAGTCCCCCATGGTTTTTAGGTTTGCAAATTTTATCTCAGGCAACCAAGGCCCATTTATTTCTTTCCTCCCCCTTACCTCAAAGAAAGTCTCTTTGAATGGATCTGAATTATTGCAAGACTCCTTTTGGTGTTGGAATTGCTGATAGCATGAAAATTGGGATTGCTTGAAGAACAACCTTTGTGAGGACCAACCTTCCAGCCAAGTTTAAAGATCTAATAGTCCATTTCTTGATTTTGTCCTACATATTATTAATCACTGGCTCCCAAATGCTCTTGTGCAAAGGTTTAGCAGTTAGAGGAACTCCTAAATATTTTGAAGGGAGGATATACCTTTGAAAGCCCATAATTCTGGAGATATTCCTCTAAATGGCAATATTAGTATTAAAGAAAAAAATCTTAGATTTGGAAAGATTAACTTCCATACCTGAAGCCATGGAAAAGTCACATGGGATTTTTTTATACGCAAGAGCTTCTTTGACCGTGGGGATTCCCTGCAGCATGGTGTCATCCACAAATTATTGATGAGTCAAGGCCTGTCCATTATCAGAAAGTTGGAGACCTTTAATCTTACCCACTTCTTTTTGCATGCTTGATAGACCTACCCAGTCCTTCCATCATGAGGATGAAGAGAAAGGGAGAGAGTGGGTCTCAATGCCTAAGGCCTCTTGAATGAATAAAAGTCTCCGAGGGAGAGCCATTAACCAAAATTGAAAAGCTGGAAGAAGTAACCAGGGCCATGACCCATCTAACCCAGTTGTGATCAAACCCAAAAGCAATAAGAACTTTCCGTATATAGATCCAATTCAGCTTATCATAAGCTTTTGCTATGTCCAATTGCATGATCATTCCAGCCTTCCTATTGCTGGTCAGAGACTGCACCACTTCATGTGCTTGAATAATATTATTAAGAATTTGTCTACCTTCTACATATCTAGATTGTTCTACAGAAACTAGAGTAGGAAGAAGAGGTTTGAGTCTATTGGCCACAACCTTGGAAATTATCTTGTAAACCACATTGCACAAAGCAATGGGTCTAAACCTGTCCGGAGTTTGAGCCAAGTCATGTTTAGGGATTAGGGAGATAAAGGAGGTATTGAGCACCTTCAAAATAGTTCTATTCCTCTTGGAATCTTCTACTACATTCAAAATATCCTTTTTGATTATACTCCAACAAGCTTTGAAAAATTCCACATTGAAACCATCAGGGCCTTGCGCCTTACCATTTTGAATTTCTTTAAGGACCTCACTAACCTCCTCTTCAGTCACTGGCCTATTAAGGTTGAAATTTTCCTCTCTAGACAACAGCCTGCATATATGTCTTGTTAGGTCCCTGATGGAATTTTCTCTATCTGAAATGGTTTCCTTTGCTATGTCGTGAAAGTGTTGAACTAGCACAGCTTCTATTTCTTCATGAGAATTGAGAATATTACCACCCTTGTCCTTGATCAAAGAAATCCTATTATGAGCTTTATTCGCAATTGTGGATCTATGGAAAAATCTAGTATTTTGCTCACCTTCTTTTATCCATTAAACTTTGGACTTTTGTCTCCAAAATATTTCCTCTTGTTTACATAAATTCTCCCAATCTTGATGATATTTGTAAACCTGATCACTTTTGACTTTATCAAAGCCATCCATGATAAGGGCTTGGTTGAGTTCCTGCGTTTTAACATCAATAGATTTTTTAGCTTCAAAAATATTGCCATATTCGTTCCTGTTCCAATATTTGAGCCCGAGCTTGATATGTTTTAGTCTTTTTTGAAGAAGGAACATTATTGAGCCCTGAATATTCAAATCTTCTGACAACCAGGTGGCAATTTTGCTAATGAAATCTAGGTGGGAGAGCCAGATATTCTCAAATCTAAAAGGTCTATTCCTGGGGGTACCAATGCCCTGAACCTCTAGTTGAACTGGCCAGTGATCTGAGCCTCCAAAGGGTAGAACTCTTGCTATCATTTCCTTGTCTATGAGCATAAGGTCCTCTAAGATTATGAATTTGTCTAATTTTGAGGCCACCTGAGACTCTCCTCCTCTTTTATTGTTCCAAGTAAAGAGACCATTACTTGTTACAATTTCCACTAATTTCATATTATCTATGAAAGTTTGAAATGCTAAAGAGTCTTTACTTGGAATTCTGGTTCCACCTTTTTTCTCCGAAAGTGATTTGATCATGTTGAAATCACACCCCAAGATCCATGGTATTCCTGCATGTCTGTCTCTGAGAACCTCTAGAGAATTTAGAAACCTAAGTTTATCATCCATTCTTTAAGGGCCATACACATTCATTACTAGGTAGGTTTCCTTATCTCCCACAGGCTGAATGACAATAGATAAATAATCCCTAGATGCCTCAGCATCTATTATGCCAATTTTTTGGGGGTTCCAAAGAGTGAGTATACCTCTTGCTGTATTCTTTGCTTTGACTTCCAGAAACTCAAATCGATTAAGCCATTTAATATGGATTTCTTTTATTTTTTGAATGGAACATTTGGTTTCCTGGATGAAGATCACATCCAGAGCTACTTGTTTCATTCTATACTCAGTAATCTTTGTTTTATTTTACTACCTAGACCCCTGATATTCCAAGAAGTGAACTTCATAATTAAATATTTGTAAAGGAGTAGCTGGTTAGGTCTTTCATCTTACCTGAATCTATCATTAGCTTCCCACATTCCATCAATAGCTCATTCTTCTTTTTCTACCTCTTTTCTTTCCTGGGTTTCTGGGTGCTAATCCTGGTGTGGTTTTCATCGTTTTCACACCTTCGCTGCCTTGCCTTTCATTGTTTCTTTGCCTCTCCAGCCCTTTGGTTTGGGTTTTCCATATAAACAGCTACTAAACTCTATTGAACTCCTATGGAGGTAACAAGTCTACCCCTTCCCTAGTTCCTTGATTCAAGAAACCTTCCAGATCTAGGTTCTCTTTCTCAAGAATCTCCTGTAGTTCATGGTCCTCCATTTCCATCTCACTTTGGGTCATTTCATGGTCCATCTCCAGTTCTGCATCACTCATCATAGTTTCTTTCTCTTTATTATTATCTTGTGTTTGTTCACTATCTTCTTCTTTCCTCTCCTCCACTGGGCCTCCTCCCTTTGCTTGATCTGCTTTTGTTATCCCTTCTTCCTCTTTGAGAACTTGGAACCTGTTCTGACTGGCTTCTTGCACTTCTAATTTTTGTATCTTTGGCCCCCTTCTGATTCCTTTTCCTTTATATGCCACTTTGTGAAAGCTTTCAGAATTTTTCATTGTGTTAGCTTTACTCTTATTCTCTATTTTACTGAGAGGGAAATCTCTGAATAGGTACCCATGCTCATGGAATTTGTGACATCTGAATGGAATATGTTCATAATCTACTGTTTGCACCCATTCTTCATCAAATACTTCCAATATTACCTCATCCGGTAGAGCTCTAGAGAGATCCATCTCCACACATATTCTAGCAAAGTAAGTATACTTTCCGCTTCTAGTGGCCTTAGAAGCTTTGACAAAACATCCTAACTTATTTCCTATGGTAGATAAGGATTTCGTTTGCTAGTAATCAAGAGGTAGAGAGTAGAGTCTTACCCAAACCAGGACCGAAGTAAAAGTCTCACGCTCCGGAACAAAATTAATAGTCCATGGTCACATATAGAGGCCTGCTGCAGCATAAAAATAGGGCCCTCCTTCAAACACTCTATCCTTATCTTCAATATTTGCAAATACCACAGTGAAGAAAACCTTTGACCCAAGATGTAGGTCAATGCTTCCTTTTGGTTTCCAGTGGTATTTAATCCACATTTTTAAAGCTTTTTTAGTGGGCCATAAACCCATAAATTTACAAATGATTGCATATGTCTGCATGTGGTCCCTGTGCGCCTGCAGAGCAGGATCATTTAAAACGACTCTGGGTGTAAACGCAACTTTGGGTTTACATGGTCCCATGTGTGCTTTGTCTTTTGTTCCATGTTCCTTGTCTTCTTCCTCATTTTCCTTAGTGCTATTATTCTCCCTTGACTTAGTACCATCTTGTTCCTCTTCACTATTTCTTTTCCTTCCTTCTGAAGGGCCTCTACCATTTTCCATTGCTTTTTACCCCTGCTCGCCACAGCGTACTTGTAGGAGGGAGTGGAGCTCCCTCCTTTGCGACCTTCCATGGAAAACAACCTCTGCGAAAGCTTGAAACCCTAGCTATTCGCCCTGCGCAGTCTAAGAGTGCTACTTAGTCAAAAATATCGGCAGGTATACATCACTTATTTTCAGAGATAGATGTCATTTTTACGTCAATAAGGTTGTCAATCATTAACAACTTCACGATGAAACTAGAGATGCTAAACATCTTTGGAGACTTTTTGGCTTTGTTGTGGAAAAAGGTGGTCAATCCTTAACCACTTTAGGATCATACCAGGTAATTTTTGAAGGGGTGGCAGCGAGAATCCGCCACCATTGAATGAGGAGTTCACTGTAAATTCGAAAAGATAAAATTTTCACACGTGTGGAGTGGAGGAGGGTTTTATTTTTATTTATGTTTTAGTTAATTGCATATACTAATAATAAAGATTGATCTATATTGGTTTAATTTTTATTTTTAAATAGGCTACATTACACATGAATATTATGGCTTAATATTATTGGTTCTCAATACCATGGGTCAGAGAATATGGATCTATGTTGGTTTAATTTCCCCATTTAAATTGACCACATTCCACGTGAATACCATGTCAATACCATTAGTTCTCAATAACATGTGTCATCCTTATTTTTATTAATATTAAAATTAGGGTTAATAATGTTTTTTTTTGTGTGGTATTAATAATAATTTGGCCCACGGTGTTTGGCCCATAGGCGTCATCTAAATAAAACCTTTTTTTTAGTGTTTGTAAATATAAAGTGGATTATGGAGTAAATATAAAAATAAAAATAATTTTTTTGTTACCATACCTCTCGTTTATTTATATTCATATTTATTTACCATACCTATTTTATAAATATGGTATTTGGCCCATGGTATTAAAATGGTATTTGGCCCACATACTTCGCCTAAATAAAACTTCTTTTTTGACTTTCCTTAAATATAAAATCGTTTGTGGAGTAAATATAAAAATAGATATTATTTATTTACCATACTTCTAGTTTATTTATATTTTTCTTTATTTACCATACTTTTGGAGTAAGTATAAAAAGAGGTTTTATTTATTTACCATACGTCCAGTTTATTTATATTTTTATTGTTCATAAAATTCCTTTTGCTTTAAATTTATATTGTGTTTCTACATAATAATAATTAAATTGATTTTTAAATATATTTTTATTGTTCATAAACTTCCTTTTGCTTTAAATTTATATTGTGTTTCTACATAATAATAATTAAATTGATTTTTAAATACCACCGACATTAGATTATAAATGTTAAAAATTACATGTTAAATGTTTACGTTTTTATGTTTACTTTTAGGTTTAGGTTTACATTTACGTTTACGTTTATGTGAGGTCTACTCCATACTCCTCTCACACAATAAATAGTAAAATTAATATATAATTTTTTTTTCATGAGTTA
The DNA here is from genome assembly GCA_000404065.3 of Pinus taeda. Taxonomy (NCBI): domain Eukaryota; kingdom Viridiplantae; phylum Streptophyta; class Pinopsida; order Pinales; family Pinaceae; genus Pinus; species Pinus taeda. Next base: position 10,323 of record APFE030737856.1, on the reverse strand, counting down.
AATGGGCATTATTAATGGGTAATAGTATTAATTTATGGTATAGTATTACTATTTGGTATTTCTTTTGATTGGTAAATTGTAATAGTAGTGATTTGGCTTCCATTTATGTTTTAAGTAATTACAATTGTAATGAGTGCTAAAATGCAAAATACAATGATTGTAATTTTTTTTAACACAATAGTTTATTTTGTTTATTTAAGTTTAGTTTAATTATTAATTTATTTTTTTTTTATTTAAGGTTTAATTTGTGATTTTTTTAATAATAAATAGTTTAGTTTTAGTTTAGTTAATTATTAAATTGTTTATTTTAATTCAGTTTAATATTAAAATTATATATATATTATATATATATATATATATATATATATTTTGTAAATCAAGGATCTATTCATTTATCAAAATTTGAGTACATAATATAAAAAAGCAAGTAGTCTTACATTAACTAGGCTTGTTGACTAGAGCTAGTAGCATATCACAAATAAATATAAGAAAAACTAAAGGAACAGTCCACACGCTGACAGGCCAAAAGAACCAAAAGACAAACAAGACTAGCAAAACACCTGTAAGCATGCTCAATCATCAAAGGTAATAGACCCAGGGGTATCTGATGCAGTCCCTGGAGGAGGAGGGGGACGATAAGGGCACTGAACATGCTTCTCGAAGAGCGTCATCCATGTTTACTACTTTTCCACCTTCTCAGATAGCAGATTTTGACCACATCAAACCACCATGACCTTTCCTTAACATGGCATTGAAAGTAATGCAGTTGGTTGAGCGTGGCAATGACAAACTTGTGTTCTTCTTTCTTGGCCTTATTGTACATTTCCATGTGATCCAAAACCGATTGGACCAAGTCTCGACATGCCAGGGAACATTGTTGTTGGCCAACAAACCCTACATGCAATGATCGATGTTATCGACCTCGTCCACTGGCTCCAACCCCATGTCTCACACTGCCCTTCTTATCATTCCCCACTGCATGGCCACCTCGAGTAGCTTTAGCACCACCTCTGCCCCCATAAGCCCCTGAGGTTGCCCGAACCACACTTATGGCATATTTATCATGTCGCGTTGAATGCTCGGCCACCCAGCCCACCACCACAACCTTCGACTCAGAGCGGCTACCACCCTGGTTGGAAAAAGCTCCCCTATCAAAGGGTTTGGAGCAGGAATTACGCGTCATAGGTCGCATGCCCCAGGGATCTGTTTCTAAGTCAAGAACACCAGAAAACAACAACACTTCCCAATGCACAATGAACTGCAACACCTCCCAATGAACCTTGAACCTCCCTAGAGCAACAGGCGGTTTTTAATTATCCAACAACCTCCTACCCCATGGGACTATCGACCTTCTTTCACCGGCTTGGGAAATTATAGATGAAACCATAGCTAAAGAACACACCCACCAAACTATGACATTATCAGTGCCTCTACCAGAGGAAGCACCTTGGAGCAGAGTCATAGACAAAAGGATTGGACACCCAATCGCAAAGAGACTAGTTACAAACCCAAGTTGGAAGCCCATCAGTGCAAACCCCTTTAGACAGTTGTTCCACCACCAAACCCAATTTCTTATCACCCAACTACAGGACACAGGAAAGCATAGAATATCCACACAGACATGAGTACCCAAAATATTTGGAATTGATACTAAACTCAGACGCCCTCTCAAGCTCAGAAGACAACCAAGAAAAGAGACAATTATCAACACAAGAAAAGGGTCGCAAACCATCCCTATTACCATGTATATTTCACCGAAAATTATGAAGAAAAGGAGAAACCTAATGCAAGGAAAGGAACTTATCACTTTTGTGAGCTGAAGGCAAGGAGGAGATGCCAACAGTGGAATCTCCACCATTTCTAGATAGCCAAATTCCAGAGAAACGCATTAGACTACCAGATGTCAAACCACGAACATTCACCCACCAAATGAACAAAACATAATAACAATATTAGAGCGCGACAGGCGCCATAAACCAACTTCCCTCGCCCATTCTCGATCTCGTAGAGACAGAATGAACCTTCACACGCCACAATGTTGACTTCCCCATACAACAAACGTAATGGAAGGACTAGGGGACTGTCCTCCTTACTAGCCGCCAGATATTCACCTTCATGGCACACGGCTATATGTTCTTGGAGTTCATCACCCCCATCAAGGATGTTTAATTTTTAATAAAATATTTAAGAAAATTTTAATTTTAATTAATTATTTATAAAATTTAATTTTAATTATTTAATTTATAAAATATAAGTATTCTAATAATTTGCATAGAGTTAAATTCTATTTATATATTTCAAAAAAATATATTTTAAACAATTAAAATTTACAATATTATTAAATTATATTTTCAAACTCACATAAACATCTAACAATTTGGGTTTGTCACCACATTTATTTATCTTAATCAAAAAATAACATTTTTTATTTTCATTTCATATAATATAGCCAAAAAAAACCAATTAGAAAGTATAGTCTATACTTTATGTTAATTATCTAATTGATTTAAAGAGTTGTGGTTGCCTAATTGATATAATATCTTAAATTTATTTGCAAAAACATTAGATCCTGCCTATATGGATAATTCAACTTATACAACTTTTGAAAAATCATTTTATATTCCTATATCAATGTTTCTATATGTTGGTTTGATATAGATAGTGAAAAAGAAACTATTTGTTTCCATTTGTGTAATGAGACCTTTGAGAATTATTAAAATCGATATCATTAGGTTCAATTAGGGAGTTGGATAAAAGTGTTTGGTTCTTAAAGTGGACACAACATATTGAAAATTTTCTTAATCTTGAAGTTACTTGTTAATGTTAAGGATTTTCTTGTAGAAAATCCACGAAATTCTGATATGTTAATATGAGCAATCTGAAATAAAATTTATTCTCACATAAACACAAAATTTCTCTACTAGATGCAGCAGAATATGAACATAAATAAAACCACAGTCACACAATTCAGAAACACAAAATTGTCTAGGGAACCCAACTGGGAAAACTCTCTGCTTGTTTTAGAATTTTTTTGATAGAGAAACTGACCAATTGATCTCTTACAAAATAGAATTGTTTCAATTTGAAAGACACACTTGTCTTTCCTACTTTACATATGCTTGAAACCTTTGCAAAACTAGGTATGAATACTAAGCCTCTTGGCTACTTCTATTATCCCTTCAAGGATCAACCCTAAGCTTCAACAATTATGTCGCTCCAACCAAATTTGATTTCCTCCTCAAATGTTGGACTTAGGGAACCAAAGACACCTTATAACTTCCCTCAAAATAGTACATAAAATGTCCACCAAAATTGTCATAAATATGAACTCAAACACTTAGAAAAAACATCAACCTTAGAATAATACAAACACACCCTTAGTTTGGACAATTACTTCTATCCCAAAATCAACTTAGTGTGTGCATCTAATTCTGAAGCTTTGACTCTCTGGTTAGGGTTAGTGACTGCCCACGTCATATCCCTAAACCTAGTCCAAAACTCCCTCAGGAACCTATGGTTATGCACCTTCTAAAATCCTTCTATATGCGTTGGACTATAGGAATGTGTTATAGACATACTTGGGCACTGTAACCCCAATCACATATGTCCATAAACCAAGGGCTTCTGAGTCCCTAAAAGTGTTGTTTCATACCCTAAAGGAACAAGGTCAGCTGATTACATCATCTCCAAGAAGTTCTCCATAGAAAACTGCTCATAACTAGTCAAAACTGGACCATACAGACTGCTAAGTGCAGAGGGTGCGATGCATCTCACTTGCCCAGTGCAAAAAGTGTGATGGATACAGAAAAGCCCTTCTGTAGGGTGTGATGGGTGAGAGTAGACAAATGGCAGAGACAGTTTGCAAGGTGGATGATCATGGAATCTTCCAGAAACTTCTCCTGTCACGCTTGCCTCTTTGAATTCACCCAGGGATGAGTAAGAGATCATCAATCTCCAAGTGGAATCAAGAACTATCAGAGAGA
>APFE030737841.1:3899-52748 GCA_000404065.3 Pinus taeda | reverse complement strand
TTTTCACTCTTAGGTTCTAAAGCTTTATGTTTTTCATCTGGAATATGGGCCCATGCTTCACTTCCAAAAACACAAAAGTGACTTACATCTAGTTTAATTGAGCTCCATCCTTCTTCTAGAGTGATATTCTTTAAAACCTTAGCAGGAGTGCAATTTATTATGTAATTTACACAGTTAATTGCTTCTGCCCAAAAATTAAGACTAAGTCCTTTAGATTGAAGCATACAATTAGCCATTTCCTTTAAGGTGTGATTCTTCCTTTCAGCTGCACCATTTTGCTATGGAGTATATGGAACAGTATGTTGCTTTTGAATTCCATTCTCAGTGCAAAAGTTGATGAATTTGTTGTTAACATATTCTTCGCCATTATCAAATCTTAGATTAAGAATTTGATGTCCAGATTGTTTTTCAACAAAGGCCTTAAAGGCCAATAACATGTTAAATACTTCACTCTTGAGTTTTAAGAAGTATACCCAAGTGCGTCTGAAGAAATCATCAATGAAAGTTAAGAAATACTTGTAGCCAGAGAATGAAACAACTGGAAGTAGACCACATAAATCACTATGCACAAGATGTAAAGGGGTTGAGGCGTGCCAAGAGGCACGTTTTTCAAAACTGTCCCGATGATGTTTTCCGAGTACACATCCGGAACAAACACCATCTCTACAAGATATCATTGGAAGACCTGTCACCATATTTTCTTTACATAGATTCTGAAAGGAGCGATAGTTTAAGTGACCAAATCGCTCATGCCAAAGTTTGCTCACTTCATCATTATGAGCAACAAATACCGAGGGAAGATTTGATGACCCAAAGTTGTGAACTTATACAACCTTGTAGAATCATCAACAATGCTAGTAGCTAAAATCTATCTAGGATCTCTTAGGTCCTTAATTTTACAACATCGTGAGGTGAAATTCAACGATTTTACCTTCACCTGAATGAGTTATCTGATATAAAGATAGAAGGTTGCAGGATAAGGTTGGAACACATAATACATCATTAAATTGACCATTGTCTATATGAACAGTTCCAGCCCCTACAACACTAAGAGATCTATCATCACTAACATATATATTTTTGTTGTTACAACTATTTAGAGAAGAAAACATGGCTTTGTTTTTGGCCATGTGATAAGAAGCTCCAGAATCAATGAGCCACTCATGAGAATGAAAGGAAGAAGATACATTTAGTGCATAGCCAGACTGAAATGCTTGGCAACCACATGCAGAAAGTGTCATTCCTAAAGATGACGTTGAAGTTGAAGAGTGCTCCAAATGGATGTTATGCTTCTTCATTGCTACTTCCAAGGCTTCCATCTTCTTAAAGCATTTGGATTCTAAGTGGCCATCTCGATTCCAAAAGTGGCAATGTCTATTAGTCTTCTCCCCTTTGTTTTTATTTGCCTTATCATTCTGCTGAAAGGATTTTTCATTTTGAGGCTAAAATTGCTTAAGACCCTTGTTTGGTTTAGGACCATTCCTTTTAGGATACGACTTCTTAGGATTCTTTGAATTTGGTTGCTGCTGGGCAGCTAACGCTTTCTTAAAAGAGTTTCCAAGTTTAAGAAGACCAAGGTGTAAGAGTTTTTCTTGTTCTCTTATTAAAGAATCACAAAAATAATCAAAGTAAGGGGACTTGTAGGCTTTTCCTTGAGAAATGAAGGCTTCTCTTGTAGAATGGAAGGTGGAAACAAGCACAGAGTAGGCTGGTCCCGACTTAGTGAGAATGGAATAGATAAAGTTACTATCTTATTTCTTAACCTTAACACCTTCCAAGAGAAGTCTAAGGGTCTTGAACTTGGACAAAAAGTATTCAATGCAAGAAACATTATTGGGGTCCAATGTAAGCAAGTCATTTTCAAGTTGATGGGCTCTAAGTTCATTTTTTATTCCAAAAACTTTAGTAATTTGTTTCAATGCTTCATCAAGAGTATCAAGTTCTGCAATATGGAATCTAAGATCTGGAGAAATAGACATCTCTATCAACCCATGTGCTTGATCTTGCCTATTTTCCCATTTAGCTACCTTATTTTCATCTTCTAGTTTGGTTTCTTGGCCTGTGGCTATTCTGTAAAGACCTTTACTTCTAAGTAAATCCACAATGTAGGACCACCATTAGAACTAATTGGTGATATCAAGAAAAACTTGGCATGGAATTTCCATTTTAACAGAAACTGAAGCTATATATGCTAAAACTAAGTGTTCCAATGTTAAGATCTTGAAAATTAGGATGGTTAAAAAAAATGGCTCTAGAAATATCTTTCGGATGAAGAAGTTATGGCTTTTTGAGGAAAAGTTGATGAAGGCGCCGACGAAGTGCGGGAATGTGCGGAAATGAAAAAAATGCCCCCTTTCCAACAAAAAGGAGACTTGAACTCAAGACCTCTACTCTCGTAAATTAGCTTTGAACCAAGTGTGTGTGTGTGTGTGTGTGAGAGAGAGAGAGAGAGAGAGAGAGATTTTGAGAGAGATAAAGGGGGGGTTTGTTTTTTTGGTCACTGAAGTTCGGGAAACACATAAAACAGAAACCCAAATCGGCATTCATCCCATCCTGAAAGTGAATAGAAAATCTGTAACACACTTGAAAGCAAAAACTACGCATGAGGATCAAGTAGCATACCCGCGTATTCAGCGGTAATCCATACGGAGGAGTAACCGTATCGTGAATCACACGTCTCGGCTAATTTTCCTGACCATTTTCCAAAACAAAATAAGAGCTAGCTTCTGTCTGTCCACATAACATGCGCAGAAGCTGCATCCCTGTGCCTCGATTTCCTATTCAGATTGACAATTCTTCCTAGGTATTCCTCTCCTCTTCCATCAAGGAGTTTCCAAAAATGCTTGGAGACATAACTGAATTGTTTGTTAAAAAGTTTCACAGGTTGAAATTGCCTCATACGTCCCAAAGGTTGAGTTTTATCGCCATCATCTGAGAAAGGTTGAGTTCTCCATTGTGAATGGTTAACTGGCCATGATATATCTTCCTTAATGGGTTAATCCATTTCATGGGAATCAGTTGTTGAGTACGGTAATTTAATCACGGTGGTGAGGTCCTCCCTACAATGGATGGATTGGTGGTGGTTACCACTGAATGGGAAACAGGGTGACCGGGCAGACACACAAGTGGACCAACTCTTTTCATCTTTAGTTGCCATAACCCAACGTGCGCTTTTTCCCACTATGCATGCATCCCACACAATTTAATATCGACATTACGGATGAGGCCATTTATGCCATTCCTTTTTCCCACTATGCATTCAGCCCACACAATTTAATATCGACATTACGTATCGACATTACGGATGAGGCCATTTATGCCATTCCTAAATACCTAGTGCACGGAAATTGATAATTTGTAACGTCCCACTCAAGTTGATATCATGAAAATATAGTCGAAGAAATTTTCGGAGGAGGTCATATTTTGTAGTTTTAAATTCTAGAATTCTTCAATTCCTCAATAATATAATACGCCAAAAAAGCCATAACAACACCTTTACCTCCAAATAAAAATGTTCTTTATATGACAAAGCTGATTAGTTTTCCTTTGGTACTTTTGTTGTTGGCAGATCGTTTTAGAACATACTCAATTTTAAGCACGTGAATCAATATGAGGCCATGGATTGAGAAAACTTTAAGAATTCTAGAGATTTATTACACACTTTGCAGCCATGGAAAGGCACCTTCAAAAACATATAGAGGGGAAACACAAAGACCCCAAAGTTTATCTTGATAGTTGTTTGATGTAGGTTTGATTGAAGTCTCTTGACAATTCTTTTGGATCTGATCCTATATTAAATTTTTTGATACCATATGGTCTTCTTAGAGGACGTGTTTGAGCATCCAACCTAGATGGGGTAGAAAACATCTTCCACCAAAGCATAAAAATTTCCTCTTTAACTAAATTGCTTGATTTAATATCCCATTACATATATATTGAATTAACATATGTATATTCATGGTTCCTCAATAAACCATTAAGGAATCCTAACAATCTTTAACGACAACAAATAAATATGATATTAACATGTTCTAAGCTTCAAATTTTAACTTCACCTTTATGGAGAACGTTTTTTTTTTTTAAACCCGTAATGGAAATGCTACGTAGGCGGATTGGTCCATAAGAATTAGTGTTTGAACTTTTTCCTTACTACCATTGGTAACGAACATCATTAGCCTACCCTGGAATTTAGCTCCTAAGCTTCCAGTACATAAATGTTTATTTTGTTCTATATTTAATCGTTAAGAAACAATACTACTTAGTGTATCTTTAGCCCGCCCTTATATCAACATTAGTAATTCTGTAATAGGCTCCACGGTCATGATCAATTGAATTATAGAGTGGTTCTGGTATTGTCTTTTAACCTTATTGTCAAAGCTTATGTGTCAAGTTTTTAGTAAACATGATTTAGTAGATGAAAACAGAACTAACCATAACATGCAACCTATACTAATTTCCTTACCTACATAAATAATTTTAATTAAACTCTACTATCATGATCATCCATCATTATTATAGGCCTTGTTTCTGTCATACATAACGAATTGCTTAATTAAATACAAATCTCATATCAGGCATTATATAGGTAACCTATCTCATAGACACACTAGGTACCGTCTGCAACCTGATGATATTCAAGTCAATTTCACAGGATATGTTATAGACCCATATATACATAACTAAAATGATGTTCCATCAATTCCTTATACTGCATGCAATAGCATCTAATCTCATTATGCATGACATAGACCATGGTGAACCTTTGATAATACTATGGGAGACATTCCTCCATAATTATTCCACATGCATGAAAACTTGCAAAACACTAAAGCATGGTACTCTTTGCTACCACTGTAAAGGTAATCTTAATAACTTCGATATCACACCTAGTTGTAACTCATCTTAGGTTGGAAATAATTTAGTACACAAGGGAGGGGTGTTAAAAAACTAATGAAACACACATAATACAATTTCAAGTTAATAAAAAAAAACACCCAAATATGAAAATGCAACATTAAATAAGGAATCACACACTATAAAAAGTAAAACATACAGTACATATACAAAGTCACATTTATGCTATGAAATTAATTACAATCATAATTCAGTACAATGAACACATAACTAGCATTTGCACCTAATGCTGCAAAGGAAACGCCGTAAGGCATAGTGCGTGGAAGAATATTGAAATGTGAATATGCTTTTGCGGGCTTTTTTGAAAGCAAGGGTCCATTATTTCGAGTTTTAATTTGAGGAAGACATGCCGAACACTGCTGAAATGGAATGCAAGAAGCCATAAATATGCACTTAACCTAACTAGAGACCTTTGTTTGTAGTTGGTAAAAAATTTGGAGTTAAATGCGAAGATAAATGAATGAATCCATGCGAACAATAGCCGGGCAACCATATTGACTTGGAAAGGGCTATTTAAGAAATCATTATTCAAATGGGAAATTAAATTAATATGAAGATATATTGAAAACATGTATTATACTCATTAAAATCAATTGATTTTGTCAACAGATTATGTAAAACCCATTGACAATGAAATGGTTGTGAGGACATTAACTATCAAAATGGTATCGATCTTGAAACATCCCTTTTTAAGTTTGAAATGGAAAACACAAATAGTTGTGAGGACATAAACTATCAAAATGGTGTTTGATGTTGAAACATCCTTTTTTAAGTGTGAAATGGAAAATACAAATAGTGTATTGTAACATCCTTTTTTAAGCTTGAAATAGAAAACACAATTAGCTGTGGGGACACAAACCATGAAAATGGTATTTGATCTTTAAACATCCTTTTTTAAGTTTGAAATGGAAAATACAAACAATGAATTGTAACAAAAGATGTTCGAGAAGGAACATAGTAGTCTAAAGAACATTGTGCTTGTCATTCCTTATTTGAAGTTGCATTAAGGCACGGTGGAGGTAGCAAAGACCTGAAGAAATAGTAATGGACCTACAAAATGTATATTTTGTTAGAATTAGTAATATGTAAATCAATTACAGAAATTTATTAGTAATACTTTGCAGGTGAGTTGTGTTAAAATGAATCTGGAATGAATGGAAATGAAGTTACCTTTGCTATGGGGATTTATATATTGTTAGTGGAGGATGCGTGGTGAATAAAAGCATATTGAACACCATTGGAGGTTAATGCGTCGCTAGAGATGTAGGTTTCTTGCTTGCCAGTCTACTTGTAGTTGTGTAGGTACGTTATTTCTGAGTCGATGTGGCATGTTGCAAAAGAATGAAAAGGTTAGAATGAGATGTATAGATAATATAAAGACATTCTAATATTTGGTTATTTAGTAATATTGATTAAAGTTGGTTGCTATTGAAAGGTATGAAAAATATGTTATGAAATAGAATGAGGCAAATAAATGGAGGAAACCTTTTGTCGATGTCAAAGAATCGGTTGGAGGAGTTTATCTGGAGGCGACATCGAACGGAGAATTTCTTCTGCGTGTTTTATGCGAGCAATGTTTTTGTTGTCCTTCATTTTAATGTAATGATCGAAACTGAATGCGGGGTTAATCCGGAGATCTTGTAGAGAAGGTACTCTTGAAATAGTTGTGAATGTGAGACCTTGATGTTCTGTTTTTCCAATGTCCATTGTTGCTTTTGGAAGTGTTATACCTTGATATTTATGTATGGTTAAAGCCCAAGCCATCTTCAGTGGAATTTGTGCACGTCCATTTCTTTTAACTGCTTTAATAGGCAAGTGAGTGGGGTTTCTTTCATCCCAAGGAGGCCCAATGTATTTGGGAAAATCTACGACAACAAATGTTGGAATTTGTGGTGGTGCAGTTGATTCCTTGTAAAATATGGTTACAATTTCTCTTAGGGAACCATTAACAAGTCCGGCTGGAACCCAAAGGTTGGAAGTCAACATAACTTTTTCGCCAGTGCATAGTAATACAATTCGCTCAAGTTGCTCGTCTTCAGAGGAAATACTAGAATATGTGTTGTCATCTTCAGCAATGGATCCTGCGATAGGAGTGTTCAGAGATTTCATCATTTTCTTATTATGGACCATTGTTTGAGCATTTGTTGGAAATAGATGCATGGAATCATGGAATGGACATATTTCTTCTTCTGATAAAAAGGAATCTGTGCGTGACATGAGTATGTTGTAGTTGTCGATTGTTGGATTTACATCTCTAATGTTCTGGAGAATGTTCCTGAAAGTAACCTGTGCGATGTTGTCGCCTTGTTGACGAAATATTTTGTCTAATTTGATGACTATGTTGAAGGTGTTCCACAGTGCGCTTTCGTGGCTTGTACCTGCATATAGAGGTATGTCTTTGACGGGTGGCAGCTGACCGAGATCACCAACCAATATTATGGAATAGCCACCGAAAGGAGTGTCTCTTTGGTGGGGAAATGCCTCTCGAAGTCGTTCATCAATATGGCTGAGAAGCTTTGGCCCAATGAAGCTCATTTCATCGATTAGTATGTATCTTATATGCCTGAGTTCTTCTTGGAATTTTGCAAGAGCATTACCTTCTAAGGGCATAGGATCCTTTATAGGAAGGTGAAAAGCAGAATGGATTGTCGATGCTTGTATGTTGAAGGCAACAACTCCTGTAGGGGCGAGGAGCATGATCGGTGAAGGTGTTGGGCTTGCAAGGCCTATGAGCATATCTTTGATGCAATTAATAAGGAGGGATTTTCCTATACCGGCAGTGCCTTGTATTATCATTCTCAGAGCGGCTAAATAATCCTTCCTAGAAAAATGATTAGAAATAATATTTAGAGCTTTTCTTTGCATCGGAGATAATGTAGTAAGGGTCGCTAAGATATGTTGATGTGTTTGAGGAATGTGGTGGATGGAGCGGCTATTCTCAATGAATTACATTTCATTATTTTGTAGATCCAATGGGATAGTGGTATGATTCCAGTTATGGGTGTCATCAGAGCCACGAAGACCAAGCATGTCAAGGTCATTTATGAGAAGCTCATTTGTAGGGTGTAATTGGGAAAGTAATTCCCATTCATTTATTTCCATGGTTCCTGTTGGATTGGTTTCATTTATAGTTCAGGTATCGTTTGGGACAGATTCAATATCAGATAGTGTGCGGTGTTGATGCCAAGGATTGTAGAATGGACGAAATGTTTGCCAATTTGCGATGAATTCTGCAGCAGAATCTCCTATATCCTGTACGATATGGTGAAAAGGTTTGTATAGCATAAGTTCAACCCTGCGAAAGTCAGCGTAGCAAGGTTCTATTGTGGATGGTACGGAGGAGTAACGTGGTATGACCCGAACAATTACTTTTGTAGGCCTTTGTTTCCATTTGTTTGTTTTGCAACGAGGATCATATGACCAGTATCTTGCCAATTCTATTAGTGATGTGGACTCTAGGGTAGAAGGGAGCTGGATATATGTATCTATGATGTGTGGGGATGTAGTGGAGGTGGTGTTCGTTTGTGGAAGGCGCATAAGAATTTTTTAATTTACATTTAAAGAAACGAATGGTCGACTACATAATGTTAATGGTAATTTTTGCAGCATATGGCAGGTTTCTTGTGCTCCAATGTCATGATCAACAAGGGTTTCTGCAAGAAATTTTCGAAATGTGGATGTTGCTGGGTCAGCAATGGGTGAAGCCAGGAAAATTCTATGTAACATGTGGTGGAAGCTTTCAGATTTTTTTCTTCTTTGGATGCATATTTTGCAATATATTTTTGTACGACGTGTATGGAGAGTACTGGTTAGCAGTCAACATTTGCACGCCAAATAGATAGGATGGTAGGGTTATGGCTATTGAGCCGATTGTCGTTGCGAGCAGGGGTGTATGTTTTTTGGCCGTTAGAATCAATGAATAAGGCCGATTTTGGATGTAATTCCCACGATGCTTTATAACAACATTGGAGCGAGGATCCATTTTTTCTTAGGCACGTGCTTTTTGCGCATTTTGTGTGACGTTCAAGACAATTGATGAGCTGTTCATAGTCACTGAAAGGATTGGTTCTGAAGATTTGTGGTGTGGACAATAGACAAGGGTCTTCGGGATTTGTCCAAGCATTTGGTTGGTTTGAAGTTGAAGGAGCACGAGGTTTCCAAGCGGAAATATATTTGTCGAAGAATTGCCTTGTAATATCAACTACTTCTATGCCTTCCCAGTTGAGGTTTTCCATATCAGGTGCATTTTCTATCCAAAGGAAACCATGGATGTGCGAAGATCCCCTATGTTGCCACTCATACCTATCAAGTATGCGTTTTTGTAAGATAATTTTCAAATAGGTGAGGAATGTTGTTTAGAGTTCTAGGAGAAAAAAAAATGCAGTAGAATGCATACCTGTACCAGTAATCTTTTGTATTTAAGTGTTTCTCCAATATAATCTCACGAAATGTTGTGAATCTATGGTGCATATATAGTGATGTTAAATGTGGGTTAGATATAATGTTATCATTTCTCCACTTTTGCTTTTTTTCAATATTAGAAGGAAGACATCCGGGCATGATTGCATGAAGATCACGCCATTTTGTATCTGCTGCACTTAATGTGAAGAAGAATGTCGGGCAACCGAGTTGAGATATCATGTCCATTAGTTCATTTTTAGCTTTGTGCCAAAATGACCTTGTTCCATGTAAAGAGCTACCGAATCGCATGACTTGCTCTGCCAATTGCTCATCTAGAAATTGTTCTAATCAGATGTTCATATCTTGAATAGATATTGGAAAGTTATCTGTGATGTTCTTTTTCACAAAAATCGATGTTGTTGCTTGACTGCGATGCCACATCATGAGATTATATATGTAATAACGAAAGCGTGGGTGCTTTCCAAATCTGTTATCATAGTAATGTATGAGATGAAGTGCATATTCATGTAACTGTACTGCTTTCATTCTTGGCTGATTTGGCATTGCAGCTCCTGTCGAGAAAAGGGTGGGGAAAGCCATAGAGGGTAGACCTTTTTTGTTGTATTCATTGACTGGTGATAAACCAATTGTTGGCCACTCAATTGTAGTATCAGATTGGTGGTTGTAAGCATGCAAATAATGGCGAATTTCTTGGATTTTTGTATTTGTATTAGGTATGATGGGTACGAATGATGATGTTTGGTTTACGGATGGGTCTGTGAAATCTTCGGTGAGCTCATGCGGTGGTTCAAGTGGAAGGCGGACAGTGGTTTCTGCAGTATTGGAATGGTGAAGGGAGGAGGAGACATCAGTGGGGATTGCTGGTAGGGATGCCAGTGCGTTGGTATCAACACGAACATTCTTATAGTATGGGTCATTTGCCAATTTGTATTCTAATGCAGCGAGAACGCGATGTCGATTGACAATGATATCATAAGCCTTATGGTCATTACTATGACGCGTGACAATTAGGATGTCCAACTGTTCGACACGTTGTGGCAACATGTTTGTGATTGTTGTAATGTCTTGAGGAAAACAAATTGTGTGGCCACTGTATTTATACTGGCCACCACGTGCATGCGTTACTTGCAATATAGGGTTAACCCTAGCAATGAGCATTTCTTCTATTTGTGAAAGAGATGCAAGGGTAGCTGGTTGAGGACCAGGGTCCGTGTTGTTTGATAATGAAAAGCGATGACCCTTTGTTTTAGAGACACATCTGGAGCAGCAATACATGTGGTTGAAATTGCGGATATGTATTCCAGGATATGATTCAAGACAAATGGAGCATGGGCATTTAGGTGGAAGTTTATCAATTTTTGCACGGAAATCTCGATTTGCTTGATCAGTATAAACTTTGTTGAAAGAATGCGTGAAGGAGGGGTTAGGGCAATGAGGCATGGATGTATTTGCTTGAGAGGTTTGTTGAGAAGATAAAGAGTCCGATAATTGCAATGGAGGATTGTTTTCAGTGTGGGCCATTTCAGCCGAGGAAGGCTGGTGTTGCTTCTGTTTTTTCTGTTTTTGACATTCCCTGATGTCTTTTTTTTCTTGGTAAAGCTCACGGCGTCGTGCATTTATTCGTTCTTTATTTGATGGATAATATCTTCAAGCAGGTTCATTATTAGAAGAAGAAGCCATCTGTAGAATTTATGGTACCTATAAGCAAGAGAGGGGAAAAGAAGAATGTTATTTGGAGACAACAACCATGTTACTATACGAAAGCGAAAGAAGGGTAAAAAATGCAAACAAAAGAAAAAGAGGGGAAAAAAACTAAGTTCTGAATAGTTTTATGTTAAATTTTTTATTTGAGTAATGTCTTCGAAAGAACATATTAGTATTTTTTTTGTATACATGTAGGTTGTTTCATGTGTAAAGCTGATAAAAGGAAAAAAAAATGTGAATTTGTCTACTGACACAACGCCAGATACAATGGAGAACGAATACTTATTTCAATGGTATATAAGAAAATTTCATAAGAAGGCATGCAACAGTATATCTTGTAAAGTTGTAATTATAAAATTGGACAATAGGAATTGCCAAAAAGCAAGGAATACATTTTGCAACATTTATCTAAAATGTCGAGATGTTCTGAATTTCTCGAAGGATGTTGTTGCATTCTGTCGTGAAATGCAACTTTTCTTCTTTTATGATAACACATTTCAATCGTGCCACTTCTTTAAAAGTTTCTGTCTTCACCGATAGTGTGAAGATATGATCGGTCCATAGAGCTCTAGAGATAATTTCCTTGATCAGTTCTGGATCTGAAGATAATAAATAGAAGTCTTTGGCATTATCTCCAAGAATTGTAGTTCCCGCGTCTTCGAAAGCAACAGTTGAAACCAATTCACCAGTGTGATCTTGTATGTCAATTTTCAATAAGTATCTGTAATCGCAGTCGCTTACTTCAGCGTTGAATTTTGGACAGAACCACATCCCTGTATTTTGTGGAATCAGTTTTTTCATGCATTTTTTCCCACCAGCAATTGACGGGCAAGAAATGTAGTAAAAACCATCCATCCCAATTTTTGTTATTGTGCCCTTTAATTGGAAAAATGTTGGGTTTCTCTAAGGAACCCATACTGTAAATGTCAACAATTGTTATTTTTTTTTGTTGGTGGCTAAAAGGAGATCTTGTTGTCAAAGATGTAGAAGTTGCAGTTGAACCTTCGTTTTTAAACCACGACTTTAGCACATGGGCTTATTCAATGTCAAGATCTACAAGAACAATGGATCTTGTTGTAGTGCCGATATTTTTTCCATTAAATTCTCTGACACGCGCCGATTTGATTGCAATGATGGGGTTATTTCCTGTAGCACATAGGGAGGAGATTTCCTATAACACGGCATTAAAATTATCTCCCAAAAAGATTGCATCTATGTTATACCCTGACATATCTCGAAGCTGTATTGTTTTTTATTGACTTCAGAGCCGTATTTTCTACGTATAGTGCATACACTGGAAATGTCTGTGACAACACCAAGACTATCGACAATGGAGTTGACGTTTGTTGTTCTGATATCATTAATTGATTTTATATTGAATCGCACTGTTGGATTATGTTTTTTTTCGTTGGCAACATGTTCTATGGTAGATGTTGCAGTCAACAAAATTTCCCAGTCATTGTTCAAGTGGTTGTATTGCTTATTAGCCATTTTTACATTCCCTTTAGAGACAATGTAGACATTTTCATTTTGGATTTTGTCGAAAAAATAATCAGCGACATTGTTGAAACATGTAATATGTATTTCTCCACCCTCTGTATCGAACAGGTCAAAACCAAACACGTTACTGGGTCCGTATTGATTTTGAAACTGTCGAAGAGTTGTCTTCCTTTGGACGTATCCTTTTATGCACCAATTTGAGTGGTAAGGGTTTAACGATTTGATGGGAATTTGAACTGGCAGAACGGACGGAGTTGGAGTAGTTGGAAGAGGGCAGTGTCTTTTTGATAAAGGATGGGGGTCTGATGAGGATGGACTGTTTTCATCAGATGTGATGGGGATACTCATAGTTTTTGGATTGCCAATGAACGGTGCAAATGAAGTAGATATTTCAAAGTCTATTAGCTTTATAGACCTACACGACAAATGAGAGTCATAGGAATAACTGTTAGAAGCGGTTGTGCTATAAATAAAAAATGTTAAATTTGAAATAAGAAATTTATAACAAACTTACGTTGATGGATCGATAGCTGAGGTAGTCCAACTTTTAACATGTAGAACAGAACCCTTTTGTAGCAAGCCTGTTGCTACGAGATCATTGAAATCTTTTGGAATCATGATGTGTTTCTTATGTGTTCCGTCTAAAATTGCAGTACGATATCATGGAGTTGAATTTTGCATTGATTGTATTGGTTCAAGTTCAAAAATTTGTAGGTATGGTTGAATATGAATTGATCGAGATAACATTGAGGAAATTGCATTTTCAGTAAAGTTTGTTGTCATTTTCTGGTACAAAACAAAAACACAAAAATGTTGTTTTCTTCGCATAAGATGTTTAAAATTTATTACATTCCTACAGCATTACTTGGAAAAATATGAATTAAAGAGCAAAGGGAAAGCAGCATGACCATTTTTTTTCTAAATGAGTGGGCCTTTAATCTTGTAAACATAATGAACAAAGATATATATTACAACAACTTTTATACGATCATTTTTTTGGAAGCATAGTTCCACCAAGCAAAGAGGAAGAAGGAGAGGGAGAAACAAACGAAGTAGAAGGTTTGGTGGTAACTCTAGTATCAGCTGGCTGCTGATTTGATTTCCCAAGAATCATGGTGTTTTGAATGACAGAGGTCGAGAAAAGCCATACCGACGGGCGAATTGCAAGCCTTGGAAGGGACAAAGTAGCCATATGAGGTACACGAACATCTCCCCTAGAGGAAAAGGGAGTAGGATTCCCGAAAGGGGAAATACTTGATAGGTGGACTCCATTTTCTCAACTTGAGATGAATGAGGGAGAAACGATGTTATTCTGATTTGAATAAATTTTATGACACTTTGACACAACTTTTTTTTTTAATTTTTAAGAGTCGAGAAAAAGCTAAAGATGACTCTAGTCGCCTTCGATTTGGGCAACTCTAGTATCATCTGGTTGCTGAGTTGATTGTTCAAGAATCCCGGTGTTTTGAGCGACAGAGGTTGAGAAAATCCATAATGGCAGGCCAATTGCAAGCCCTGGAAGGGACAATGTAGCCATATGAGGTGCACCAACATCTCCCCTAGAGGAAAAGGGAGTAGGACTCCCCCAAGGGTAAATCCTTGATTGGTAGACTCCATTTTCACACCCTAAGACCAACGAGGGAACAATGAGGTTATTCCGATTTAAATAAATTTTATGACTCTTTGACACAATTCACTTTTTCAATTTTTAAGAGTCGAGAAAAAGCTAAAGATGACTCTAGTTGCCTTCGATTTTTAATGAGCCTGAAGTGACAAGTGCTCAGATGGTCCTTTTCTTTTAATGAGTCCGAAAAGGAATGAAAGTGACTACTTTGGATATCTAGACAGGGGGATTACCAAACCAATCGCAAAACTGTAGAATACTTTTTATGGTACGGCAGTCAATCTTCTCGAATGTTGTGTTCAGTGCATTGCGATCGATAGCGCAACAGACACTGCTTCTTAAGGATATAGGATATAGCCTACTGTGGTCTCCCAATATATAATCGACGGTACGTGGGAGCACAAGTCCATACTGGCACTTGTCATTTCAAAGAGGAGGAATCACCCAACCTATGATGAAAGTGATAGTTACCAGGCTTTACGACACCGGAATACATCTTTAGCCTAGACTTCTAGATGGCGTGCATTAGGTTCCAAAGCATTTTTATGTTTATTGAAATTTATTTTACAGTTGATCTTTCTTAAGAAGTTTTCCTTTAAGGTTGATCGTGTGATGTACATATATAATTCCTAAATATGCAATCTAAGATGATAAAGAGAAGAGAAGTGAAATTGTTTCAACATAGAGCAGAGAGCACACACTAAGTCCTAAATCAATTTTTGCATGCATTCTAAATGTAAATGTACATGCATGTATTTGTTTTCCACTTTCTTAATGTGTGGATGACAAAAAAAATGCCAAGCGGAACATAAGCAAAGCTATTGAAGTTTGTATCTAGGATTTTCTAGACTCTGTTCACTAGAAACAAGACAGTCATGATGGCACCACTTTGCATTAGTTTAACACAAAGGAATAAAGTTTAAATTATCAAGAAAGCATATGTATAACTGAATCATTTTCCATTGGGAAATAATTTTGAATCAAATTTATAAGACTCTATAGTTTCTCAGTGGCTAATGTACAATTGATGGAAGAGGATTTTCTATCATGGTCCATGGATGAAATAGAAATGAAGCAAAAACTCGGAAAGGAGATTAAGGTTGTTACCGGAGATGAAGCAATACAGAAAACGTCCAGCAATGTCATTCAACGCCCAAAGTTGAATCGTCCAGTGACAAAACAGAGTAGGCCAAGGAAAAGTATCTGTATTTAACATTGTTGTGTGAGTAACTAACATAATCTGCACAATGCCATGCAAATTAATAGTCTCTGTGGGAAAAAAACTCAATATAATCCACACAACCTAATCCTCACGAGGAAGGTTTTGCAGGGATTTAAAGGTTTTCTTATGTTATAAAATCCTAGGCTAATGTGGGTGTCCTAGTAGATAAAAATGTATAGAATTTAGTGCAAACACACCTCACAAGATCAATACAAAATCTGTAGCATTGGATACCATGTGGTGTTAATAAAAATGAAGCCAGACAAATGATTACTCATATAGACAATAAAATCATAATTGCAAAATTTAAAGCTATAATGTCACAGTAATACATAATCTAAAGATTTGAAATACAAGGATTCCTTGAACCCCTACTAAATGCCAATGAAGATGAACATGGTGATCATAAATTCACAATAGAACAAATATACGCAAAGAAAATTCATTCTTTCATAAAGGCTTACAGGTACCTACATTAACAATGGGCAAGAGAAATTTTGATGCAAATGAGAAAAGACCAGACTAAAATTTGCTCAAGCATGAGCATGTGACCAAACCACAAATAATATTGCAGGACACATTTTATGCAAAGGCCTAAAACTGACATCCAAATTAGGGATTTGAGACATGAAAATTGTAGAGGACTCCAAAATTATCATTGAAATTATGAACGGGGTGGCCTTCCCCACTAGCATTAACTTGTCAAGAATTATTACCGAAGATAAATCATTGACCTCAAACCTAAAACAATAAGTTTTATGCAAGTCTATATAACATTTAACTCATAAACCAATGCACTTACTTATAAGGGGGTTGATCTCAGCACAAGAGATTCAGATGAACAAATCATCTTGCAGTAATAGTCTCAACATTAAGTAATATCTGGCACAATCTAAGCAATATGTTCTTGGGAGTTAGGAGAATCCACCAACAATCAAGCAGAAGTGATGACATTTTAATATATTATCAAGGTCTAGAAAATATCTAATAAAGGGGAATTAGAAGTTAATTGTAATTGGAGACTCCTCAATCATAATTAGGAAGAGATGTGAAACCCAAGTTAACTCAGATTTTTAATAGGAGGTTAAGGGATCTCAAACAGTTTTATGTTTATAGAATAAAACCAGGTTTTGAGGGCCTACGATAGCCTGAATAATACCATAGAAAAGGAGATTGTGAAAATAAGTGTTGGAATGCTGAGTATAAATGGTGGGGGTTCCTATCAAACTCTTACCTCCCATGATATTAAGTTCTACAAACCATAGGATATGAATGCTAATGAGATTATGGAAAAATGGTGTGTCACTTTTGAGTTCATTAGATGGGCAGTAAATTTAGGCATACCTTATCTTTCATTCCTACATGTGTGGGGGAGGAAGGAATAATTACATGAAATGATGGCTTTGAGCAGTGAAGGTGGGATTTTCTATTTACTTATGTTTGATATCTGCAGGCACTAAAGGAATGACAACTCAGTTTGATTTTTAGATTTAATATTACTTTCCTTAGTTCAGTAGTCTAGTAAGGTCCAATGGTTTGGATTTAACCCATCTTTCCAAGAGAGCTGGGCCTCCAATATTGGGTTCCACCTCAATGATATGACCTCATTTTATCCAAATGGAACACACTTGTGTATGATAATGTAGCCCTAGTGTTCAAGTTTTAGGTAGACTATGCCCTTAGTGAGCATGTCTTCTTCTAAATCCAGGTCTTACTACACATTGTAAGGAAGTTGTTACCAACTCAGTTTATCAGGATTTACAGTATAAAGCTTTATATTTACGTTGCCATAAATGTAATAACTTTTGAGATGGTAGGCATTCATTTTGAAATTTCGGGTAATTTTGAAATATCAGATATATAAATTTTTCTTTATATTAATTCACCTTACAGTGTGACTACAACCACTATTTAATAGCATTAAACTGGATAAGATAAACATAAATTAGATGACAACACTTCATGGCATAAGGCAAATATGAACATGGCACATATCAGATGGTATACCTGTTAAGTCTTTGAGCTGCACTCTATGTATGCAGCAACACCGACCTGTTTCCTTAACTCCTCACCCTGAAGATAAGCAAAGACCTTCATATCTTTTCATGGAGCATGTAGGGTGTATATGTAGTTTTATTAAGCATGTCCATCATCTAAATTCAAAAGTTGTGCAAGCTAAAATCCCAAACATGGGAACATCTAAGCAACTTCACCTAAACTGGAATTGCCCTTATTATTAAGAACCTAACAATCTAATATCAAGAGTAAGCAAAATGAAAAAAACATACCTGTGCAGTTGTTATTGGTATAGTGCCCAGATTGTTGGCCAAATAACGTTTATCTTCACGAAGATTTTCATTTTGAATAAAATTCACCACTGAATCAACCAATTAGGTCTTTCAAAATTTGTCTTATGTGTTCAATTACTTATCTCTGAATTACCTTTCTAAACCATCTCGTTGTTTCTTACTGAATAATTCAGAGGTATGCATGTTTCATTATCTGAAGAAGAGATAGATGAGTTAGAGAAAGCTATTGTCCTGTCTCTGAAGTATGAACTGGGAATTTCAGTATCATATGAACTTGGTTTTAGTTATGTTTTTTATGCTGCTGGCTTAAGCCATTATGCTTGATGGAAAATCCGGCAATCTTCTTGGCTGTAACTTGTGAGAGTGTGCCCAATACTTATTTTATGCTTTTAGCTCTTACTTTTGATATTTTGAGCTTCATGTCTATTATATTTCTGCTTTTACTTTTAGGTCAAATCATTATTGAAGTATTGGTTCGCATTTTCTTTCAGGTACATTACAATCCTAACAACAAACCACTGGTAGCAGAGAAATTACACAAGGTTTATCCAGGCCTTCTATGTCTGCAATAATTCTAGCATTAACTTGTCAAGAATTATTACTGAAGATAAATCATTGACCTCAAACTTAAAACAATAAGTTTTATGAAAGTCTATATAACATTTAACTCATAAATCAATGCACTTACTTATAAGGGGGCTGATCTCAGCACAAGAGATTCAGATGAACAAATCATCTTGCAGTAATAGTCTCAGCATTAAGTAATATCTGGCACAATCTAAGCAAGGTTTTCTTGGGAGCTAGGATAATCCACCAACAACCAAGCAGAAGTGATGACATTTTAATATATTATCAAGGCCTAGAAAATATCCTTTACCAGGTTCCTGTCGATTGTTTGGCTTTCCAGCAGTTCAATTCTGCATTTCAAGGTTTGTTTTTTCACCGTTTTTATGGAGAATACTTGCCAAAGCATCATATTGGTTAACTCTGATACCCATCCAATGAAAAAGACTACTTGCAGCTGTTCCCAATGAGGGACCTGGGACAATCATATCAGTCCTAGGGATTCTAACTTGCTTCGGGAAAATTGTCTAGGTACACGTTCTGGTCTTATGTCATTCACTGCTGATATTTGTATATTCAGAATTGGGAGGTCTATCTATGAAGTATTTTTCATAAGGTCAAATAAATTCATCCATGGCTTTGTTTGATCTTAAATATAACATGAACTTAATTTCTAGATGTCGAGCCATACCTTTATGTGCTGAAAGTATTAGGCCTAAGTGTACAGTTTTCATTTCTTCTGTAGGTATGGATAGTCAACAAGACAAAAAGAAAGACCGAGTAGATGGGTTTGATGATGGGCATGAATCAAACATCATGGATATTTTTCACGATTGTTGAGATGATATTTATGACACTGCAAATTCGGATGCCCTGATAGAGAAACTACTAGAATTGCCACCTGATCTCCAGTATTTAAAAGAGAGGGACGAAGGGCCAGGGACTGGATCTCAGAAAAACATAGGTGACTATGGGATTCTGGAGCAGAATAAGAAACAGTTTCATATGGGAATTCCCAATCTAAACGAAGATGATGAGATTCCTCAAAACTTGACAATTGGTGAATTGGGTAAGAGAATGAATTCACGGGAGCATACTGCCAGTTTCGTGACCATGGGAGACACTGATTTAGAATCACAGATTGATTCAAAATTTATGCAAAAGGAATGTTTAGAAAGTACTGATGCTTTCCAGAAAATTGTAATTAAGATTGAAGCATAATTACTGGATGAGATCAGAAAAGGGCAGGAGTTTCAGAGGGGAATTGAAGATTTGTAGAAAATGTTCGTCAACTTAGGGCAGTTTGATTCAATGCAAGAGAAAATTACTATTTTGCAATAGGAAATGCAAGCCAAAATCGAGCTTGCTGAGATCCAATAGAAACAAATTGTGGATCTCCTACAATCACATGTAAAATTCATATGGTATACGGTATACCTGTTGAGTCTTTGTATACCTTTTGAGAATTTGTATACCTGTTGAGTCTTTGAGCTGCACTCTATGTATGCAGCAGCACCGACTTGTTTCCTCAACTCCTCACCCTGATATGTAGTAGCACCGACCTGTTTCATTCAAAATGTACAAAATAGATATGTCGCGTGCATAAATTTAAACATATTCACAAGGCTACGCGTCCCTCATGCAGGGAAGAAAGACAAAGAAATGTTACAGTCATTGCCAGAGTTTCATCGCCAAGATGCCTAGCGTTTCATAGCCATAGCCTGATCCTCCCTCTCTGTCTTCTACCGGGTGGGAAAAAAAGACATTTTTCTATGAAAAAAACATATTAAACCAACGACGGAAAACACTCTAATCTTCTAACACAGAATCAATGGCTCAGGATCGTACACGTCACATATTTGGGATGTCTTTCTCAGAGGGAACGCCTTACGACGTAATTACAATTTCAAGCCACACACCACAAAAATATTCATAAATAAACACACACACACACACACACATATGCTATTTCAAATAAAGAGAGATACAAAGTACAAGTTCAAACGAACACACAATATACAAATTAGACTAAACACACAACATACAATTTCAAATAACTAACTGCACATGATAAAATTTCAAGTCAATAAAAGAAAACAATCAAATATTCTTATGCAGCTTTAAAAACACACACACACAATATAGAAATTAAACTCTACATTATGTTTACCCATTCAATTTCATAATTCAATACAACAAACACATGATCACAATTCCAAATTACATACAAATATTCATAAATAAACATTGATACAAGCATTCACATATATATGGTATTTTAATTAAATAAACATATAAAATACTAGTCCAAATAAACAAAAACACTATATAAAATTTGGTGTCGAAATACAAATGAAAATAACCATTATTAGGACCACCCACATATATATATAATATAATATATATATATATATATAATATATATATATATATATATATATATGAAATTTCAAAAGGGAAAACACACAATTCAACTAAACACACACTTACTCAATTTCAAAGTAACATGGTATAGTATCACTTCACTATATCAACATAAATACATAAATACATTAAATTATATATCTATACCCTTATCTAATTTTATAAAATATAAATAATACAATATAAAAAGCTTTAAAAATCACTAAAAATGAAAAGCAGAAAAAAGAAAAACCAATATGAATGATCCGTTAAGTATAATTGTATTTAGTGTTTTTCAATGCATGGTGAAAGATTGTATAATTTGTATTTTGTAAAAAAAGAATAGTTTTTTTTTAATGTAAGTGTGTTATGAGTTAAAGATTGTATAATTTGTATTTTGTAAAAAAAGAATAATTTTTTTTTAATGTAAGTGTGTTATGAGTTAGATGCAAATGTGATAAGTGTTATAATATGAATGGATGATCAATGAAGTCTAATATGACATGCTTCAAATATAAATTTTGTAAAGTAAATGTATCTTTAAAAAAATATGTTTTGATGTGTATGAATTTAAAGAAAAGTAATCAACACAAACAAAGATAACTACACTACTGAAAGAAAAATGGTTCCCCATCCTTCTTGAGAACTGGGAAGGAGATTAACCCTTTCCATAAAAAATATTTTTATTAATAATTGTCTGCATAATTCTCTTACAGTATTTGAGAGAAGAAAAGAATAATATATAACTACATCAATATTTACTCTCAGAAAAAAAAACCCTTTCAGCAAAACTAGGAGGTGAAATCCCTCCTGTAAATAAATTTGCATGCAATAACACATAAATATTAGAGAAAAATGTATATTTTTAATAAGATATAATGAAAATTATCAATTTGTCTTGAAGATTATCAATTTGTATTTTATATAAAAATAATAAATCTTTCTATCGCATATTTAAATAATGAAAACAAATAGGAATCCACTTTCGAAAATGTATATTTTTACACCGAAAATGGAAAAACCCGCGGATTAAATGAACAAAGAACACAATACACAACAAGTCATGCTCAAAAAAATAATGGGTTGAACTAATAAAGAAGAGGTTATACTACAAAACCACAAAATAAACTAATATACAATAGATTAAACCCAAATACAGAGCTATCAGAAGTCATTAAAAATCTAGTGATGCTTGAATTCACAGGGGATAACTTCTTGAATGAATGATGGAAAAATTATATGTAATAAAAATTATTGAGGATGATTGAAAAAATAAAGAAAAATTTAAATTTAATACAAATTATTGAGGAAGGAGAGCCTTAAATTCAATAAAATTCGCTAAAGCACCATGTTTCAACTAATCAAAAGGAGAGATACAGGGCCATCTCTATATACCTAGAATTGGGATTGGATTTCACGTTCAACAAGCTAATTGGAATGTCTTGAACAACAACAACGTCAACCACCTCTTTCCTTCCATATTTCATTCATTTTCCTGCAACATCAACTCTTCATTCAGTCCAATAATTTACAATGCACCAAACAAAAATACAAATTTATGAAATGGAATTAGTTCTTACAACAAAGCATATATGAATAGAAACATTGAAATTAAATAGAATCTAATCGATACCATTTTTTAGAGATAATTTATTTCTCTGAGCCCAAAATATCAGTAAACAACTCATTTTTCCTCGTCTTCCCTTCTCTTTTCAGCCTCCTCCTCTATCCCGCAGAACCATGACTGACTCAAACACAAAGTGGACACAAACAGTCCCAAACTCTGACTACACATTAGCCAAACACACAAGAATAATCACAATCGATATGGACAAAGGAAAAGGAAGATGTTGGAAAAATGATAAGACTTAATATAGGGATTCCATACTTTCCTTCAATGGCTACAAGAGTTTTACCACCTGTACTTCCTCCAGGATTCCATGCTCTCTCTTCAATTGAGAATACATGCTTTTTCAAATTTCAATCTAATCCACTGCTCTGGTATTCACCCTATGAGTGACATTAGTTGAAGATTTATTAAACAAAGGTATTACAGACTCATGTGTTGGTGTGCATTATGTGTTATTGAAGCAACGGATCGATCAGATTGCTAATACACAGACAAAAAATGGAAATACAACAGAGAAATACATTAAGCAAATACAAAGACACAAGAATTTTTAATAAGGAGTTCACGCTATTCTCCAGGGCTACGTCTCCAATCCAGCTTTCAGTGGTGGCCTTGTTTTATTGTGCCCTTAAGTAGAGAATTACAATACAGGGACTCAATGTGAGTTCTCCTGAAGCAGGGTTTTCTTGGTAGGGTGGTTCTTGGATTTCCCAAGCCACTGGAGTACACAGACTCTTCTTCTTCCTACCAGCTCTGTGACATTCTGGTCTACAGCGGCAAGAGCCAAATGTGGTGCTCAGTCCAGAAAAATTTCTCTGTGGGATGGCTTGAATCTCTCAAGCTCTCTAGTGCTCGATGCTGTCACTCGTTAGCTAAGTGCTCTATCTCTTTCTGCTTTTGCTTTACTGCCTTCTTCTCTAGTTTCTATCTCTAAATGTTCAGTTTTCCTCTCGAGGTTTGTTCTGACTGACTTGACTTGTGTATTCTCTTTGTTCATGGTTTTTAGCCGTTCGAACTCATGTCTGTTCGGTTCCTCTTCCACCTTTATCTATTCACCTTCTATAGCTACACTTGGAGTTCCCTGTTCAACATCATCATGAATTCTCAAGGAGTGGCCATTTGTCCTCCTCTATATGGCGAAAACCTGCTTCGTTGGTTCGTTTCTTCACTTAAGTCGTGGATAAAGTCTTTCCTCCACCGTGGTGGTCAAACAAATTCCAAATCTTTACAAATCATGGCATATTCGTTCGTCAATTTTTCTTCCTCCATCGGGCTTGATCTCAACCATCCGATCTGGATCTCCTACATCCAACTTTATACGCACGTCCCGCGCGGTTGACTTGCTCTATTAATAACACACAATCAATGATAGTTTTCTCTCACCTCCACTTGCTATGCGTCGATCGTTGAGTGGGATCACTCTGCTTCCATCCAAAATTGCTTATCGTTTTAGGGCGCCTTGATCAATACCACTGGTTTCCAGAGCACAGGTCCCGCCTTCATACATTTAGTGCTTTTTTTCTTTTTCGCCCGTGGCTCTCTGGTTCGCCATGCATCTGAGTGCTCGGGATTCCCCCATTTCGGCCCTGTTTTCCCAGCGATGCACTAATTGCACATCAAAATCCACCTCCTCTTCCCAATCCAGGGCTCCCAGGGGCTACTTTGACCTCCTGCACAGTCTCCATGGGCCTCGGTTAGCGAGCTTTCACCGAGGTCCTCGTCGTTCCATGTTGGCTGCTATTGCCACTAGTTCAGGGGTGTTTTTGATCGCTGTTTAGAATTCTTAGAGATTTGTCCTGACTTGATACAATCATGGTTCTTTGACAGTCTTTTATTGATCCAATTTCTATCATGGCCTTCCCACTAAAAAGTGTTTTGGACGACCACAATTCGGTTTTCTTTCAAGCATCGACTAAGTGAAGATACTGCTGTCTCACTTGTCCAATCTCAATCTACTTTGCATTGCTCGTCTTTGAACCTTTGAGTCCAATTCTGAGGTACTCAACATATCCTCTGCATGTCGTCCTTACCTTCCTGTCCAAGACTTTGTCTTCCTGTAATTCATTAAGATATTGAGGTAGTAGGTCATCAATAGAAGGCAATTAACTTTGCTCTTTAGGATGCTCAATCGTTGAAGGTTCAAACAATCTCAAGCAATCTGCATTTACGACTGAGTAGATGTGCATGTAAGCTGGTAGATCAAGGTGAAAAGCATTTTCAGCAATCTTCTCAAGTATCCTAAAAGGTCCATACCTGATAGGCTTTATCTTTTTACCTTTACCTTGCATCCTGTCCTTGTTGATGTACAGCCAGACTTTGTCTCCAACTTGAAAAATATGCTCCGTCTGATGCTTGTCATGCCTAGCATTATATTTGGCTTGGCCTTTTTCCAGCTATTCCTGTACTACCTGGTGGATCTCCTGGATCTGTTCAATGAAACTAGTTTCCTTGTCCACATGACTGTGTCTATTAACCATGGTATCTTTACTAAAGACAAAATCCAAAGGTGACCCTAGTATGAAACCAAAACAGGTCTCAAAAGGAGATCTCTATGTAGAAGAGTGTTTGTCTCTATTGTAAGCATGCTGCACATAACAAAAATGTTCATCCCAAAGCATAGGATGTTTGCTGCAATATACCTTGAGAAACTGGATCGCTGTCATGTTAACTACTTCTGCCTGGAAATTGGTTAGTGGAGGAAAAGTTGTGCTTTTCTTCAATTGGGTGTCCATCAATTCCAAAAGACTTGACCAAAACCTCCCATCAAATCAAGTGTCTCGATCAGATACAAAAGAAGTGGGTAATCAAAAATGAACCCATACATGTTCAAAGAATAATTTTGCACTTTTTTCAGTTGTAATCTGTTTATTACAAGGTATCAAAATGCACATTTTTCTTAACCCATCCATAACCACATATAAATAATCATGACCCTTCCTAGATTTAGGTAGTCCTCCAACAAAATCCATGGAAACACTTTCCCAAGGGTGAGAAGGAACTGGTAAAGGAGTTTACAAGCCTAGTTTTCTATTGCTGGGCTTGCTTTTAGCACACATAGTACACCCTCTTACATACCTAGAAAGCGTCTCATTCATTTTCGGCCAATAACAAAATCTTTGCAGCTATGCAACTGTTTTACTTACCCCATAGTGACCTGATATCAGAGAAGTGTGTGCCTCTCTAATTAAATTTATTCTCTCTATATGTGGAATTCAGAGTTTCACACAATGGTATAAGAGTCGGTCCTTCACATGATAGTCCAATTCTTCTACCTTTTTACCTTGACTCAAAGTTGCATATACATATTTAAAGTCTATATATTGAGCATATTGTTCTATGTAGCTTTCATGTAGCACAAAATTATGCTTATGTATGGTAGATGGATTAATAATGGGTCTAGAGAACATGTTTGCAACTTTATTGTGTATGCCCTTCTTATATCTAATGACTAGGTGAAACTGTTGTAGAAATCCCATCCATCTATAATGCCTTGATTGTTGCAACTTAGTTTGGGAGTGTAGATATTAAAGTGGTTGATGATCAATATGTATTACTATATCTTTGCCCATTAAGTAATGTTTCCACTTTTCCATACTCTAAACTAATGCATACAATTCTTTATCATAGGTAGGATAGTTAACGACTACAAGATTAAAAGTCTCAGAATGATAACATATGGGTTTACCGTGTTGTGTCAACACTGCTCCCATGGCATAGTCACTGACATCTGTTTGGATTTAAAATGGTCTTTGTAGATCTGGCAGTGCTAATACAGGTGTTGTACTTGGGTTTAGGCCAGTTTACAATGACTACCACTTTAGAGGGATCTATTTTCAATTCACCATCCCCTACTATATGACCCAAATAATTTAGAGATGTTTTCCAAAATCACATTTTCAGAGTTTAACATAAAGTTTTTCTCTTTTCAGAACATCTAATTTTTGCTTAACATACTTTAAGTGTTCTTCCCATGTTTTACTAAAAATCAGAATGTCATCCAGATACACAAGAACAAAATCATCAAGAAAATGTTTGAGTACTTCATTCGTTAATATCATTAAAGTAGCAGGAGCATTGGTCAAACCAAAAGGCATAACCAACCACTCATACAATCCCTGCTTTGTTTTGAAAGCAGTTTTTGTGCATCTTGCTCCGCAACTCTGACCCAGTGGTATCCACTGTGCAAATCCAGCTTGGTGAAATAAACAACTTCCTTTAATTGATCCAAAAGATCATCTATGTGAGGAAGGGGATAACGATTTTTTATTGTTATCTTATTCATTGCTCGGTAGTCAATGCACATTATCCACGAGCCATCTTTCTTTCTCACCAAAATTATTGGTGACCCACATGGTGATGTGATAGGCTTGATGAACACTTTCTTGAGAAACTCCTGCACCTGCTTCTTGATTTCAGCATTCTCTAAAGTAGACAACCTATAAATCCCAATGTTAGGCAATGGAACATTTTGCTGCAAAATAATATCATATAATATTTCCTTTTTGGGTGGCATACCTTTAGGTTACTGAAATAGAATATCATACTCTAAAACAATGTTTTCTATATTAGCTTGCTGTTGAGCATTACAACCCTCAAATACTTTGGTTTTATTAGGTTTCTTTTCCTTTACAACCATTAGTAAGAATTGTTTTCATGAATTTATCATTCTTTTCATCTACCCAAAATTTATGAGAGTATAATTATTCTTGAGCTTATGAGCTCTTACAAAGTATTCAATTCCATCTTTAACAAGTTGATACTTGTTCTCAGCTCTATATGAAATAGCCTTTCTATCATACAAGTAAGGACTCTCCACATATAGCAAAAGGAATTATGTCTAACTCAACCTCATCTACAAAAGCTAACCCAAAAGAAAACTTGAGTTTGCACTGTCTAGTCACTTGTAGTTGTGCTTTATCCTTCAACTATCCTAATGGGTATGGTTTCTTGTGAGGTTTAGTTTCTAATCACAATTTCTTTACAATTTCCTTAGAAATCAAATTTACTCGTGAGGAACTATCAAACAAAGTATCAATCTTTTGATGTTTGGAAATAACTCGAATATGAAAAATCTCATGTCTTTTTCTCTCATATTCTTCATCAATAATAGTTTGAGCATAATTACTAATAGATGCTTCAGAATTCTTACATTTTATACCTGTGGCTGCAATGATTGTTTCATCTCCTGAATCTGACCCTAAATCTTTTTGAATATTTGTAGCAGTCTTCTTCTTCTTGCCCTTGGACTTCTTAGGTCTCGGCTCTAGATGAAAAATCCAACAATGCTCATCATTATGCCCCTCCTTTTACAGTGAGTGCATGAAGCTTTGCCTTTTTTTGCAGTGTTAGCATTCATTTCTTTCAACTTCTACTTTATTTTCTCCTTGCTCTTGCTTATAGTGGGTTGGGATGGTCCCCCAACTTCTACATTTCCATTATTTCCTTTGGCTTCTAGATGAGTAGCTTGTACAGATACCTCATCTATAATTGTGGGATTAAACATGAGGATGGCATGCCTCATGTAGTTGTGTAGACCACCAATGTACTTCAACAGATTCTCTGGTGAGTCTAATGAGATACCCAACATCAATGCTCTCTTACTAAACTCTTGAGTATACCCTTGCACACTTTGTCATTTTGACTGCTCAAGAGTTTTCCAACTCATCATGGCTTGTTGCATGTACACAAATGGATAGAACTGATTTTTGACTGCAGCAACAAATTGACTCCAGACCGAGATGGTCTTAAAATGTTTCTTCATATCAGCTTGGGTTCTGCCTTCCCACCAAACCAAGGCAGTGCCTCCTAGGCATAGGCTTTCCAGCTGAATTCTACTCTTGTCTAAGTTGATATTCTGCACTCTACAATACACATCAATTTGTCTAATCCAATTGTCCAACTTTTCAGCATTTAGCTCTCCATAATATATAGCCAAATTATATTTAACATCTAGCTTAATCAAAAGTGCTTTCTTATTATGCACAGGGCTATTAGGAGGTGTGAGAAAGCTTTCCTCTTGCCCCTTTCCTTTTAAGTGGTCATGGGAATGAGACTCATCTTCTTCTTTATCTTGTTTAGAACCTGATGAATCTCCATCCTTGTGCTTTCTAAAGTCCCTATACATTTCTTCTATCATAGACTTTATAGCTAGGAAACTCTGTATGAATTGAGGGTCTATCCCCATAGAACCTTTCTCTAACATTGTCTTTTGAGGATAGACTCTCCTAATTTCAGGATTAGTTTCAACCAACTCTCCTCCTAATTTGAGATTTGATCTTGTGAGAATTCAACAACTAAACCAACACAAGCTTGTCTAACCTTACAACCTAGAGCTCTGATACCACTTGATCTGATATTCACCCTCTGAGTGACATCAGTTGAAGATTTATTAAACAAAGGTATTACAGACTCATGTGCTTGTGTGTATTCTGTGTTATTGAAGCAACAGATCGATCAGATTGCCAGGGCTATGTCTCTCGTCCATCTTTTAGTTGTGGCCTTGTTTTATTGTGCCTTTAAGTAGAGAATTACAATACAGGGACTCAATGTTAGTTCTCCTGAAGTAGGTTTTGCTTGGCAGGGTGGTTCTTGGACCCACGCCACTGGAGTACATAGACTCTTCTTCTTCCTACCAGCTTTGTGACATTCTGGTCTACAATGGCAAGAGTCAAGTGTGGTCCTCAGTCCAGACAAATTCCTCTGTGGGATGGCTTGAATCTCTCAAGCTCTCTGGTGCTCGATGCTACAGCTGGTTAGCTCAGACCTCTGTCTCTTTCTGCTTTTGCTTTACTTCCTTTTTCTTTGGTTTCTGTCTCTCAGTGTTCAGTCCTCCTCTCGGGGTTCATTCCAACTAAGTCGACTTGTGTATTTTGTCTATGTTCATGGTTTTAAGCCATTCAAACTAATGTCTCTTAGTTTCCTCTTCCGCATTTGTCGATCCGCCTTCTGCAGATACACTTGGAGTTCCCTGTTCGGCGTCAGCATGAATGCTCAGGGAGTGGCCACTTGTCTTCCTCTAAATGGCGCCAACCTGCTTCGTCAGTTCATTTCATTAGTTATGTCATGGATGAAGTATTTCCTCCACCATGGCAGTCGAATGGATTCAAAATCTATACAAATCATGGTGTATTCCTTCATTGATTCTGCTTCCTCCATCAGGCTTGATCTCAGTCATTCGATCTGGATCTCCCAGATCCAACGTCATACGCACATCGTGTGTGTTGACTTGCTCGACCGATAACGTGCAATCAACAACGTTTTTCTCTCACCTCCACTTGCCACGCATCGATCGTTGAGTGGGATTTCTCTACCTCCATCCAAAACTGCTTACCATTTGAGGGCGCCCAAATCCATACCACCAGTTTCCAGAGCGCGGGTCATGCCTTCGTATGTTTAGTGCTTTTTTCCTCTTCTGCCCATGGTTCTCTAGTTCGCCATGTGTTCGAGTGCTCGGGCTTAGACGATTTCAGCCCTGTTTTCCCAACGATGTGCGATTACATCAAAATACATCTCCTTTTCTTGATCCGAGGCTCACAGGGGCTACTTTGACCTACTGCGCAGTCTCCATGGGCCTCAGTGAGCGCGTTTTGATCGAGGTCCTCATCTTTCCATTTCGGCTACCATTGCCACTAGTTTAGGGGTGTTTTTGGTTGTTGTTATGAGTTCTTAGAGATTTGTCCCGACCTGATATAGTCATGGTTCTTTGACAATCTTTTATGGATCCAATTAGGATCATCCATGACTCTTTGAAATTTTCTGTGGATGCTTTTTTTTGTCCATGTTTGACGGATGCTTCTGGTTGTTTCTATTTTTTGGTGGTTCTTTCCATTAATGCTTGCTTTCTTCCCTTTCAAACAAACATCTTTCCAACACGCATATTTCCAATAAGGCTTCAATTCATGCTTTTACCATTTTTTATTTATTCCATTTCGTTAGTCACATTATTATGGATTTGACATTTAGAATTTGGTGTGGATTTAATTTTCATTTTAATATTTTATTTATTTTTTTGGATGTTCGAAACAACGTGTTCAAAGCACTCAAGAATTTGTCTAACATATCATATTATGTTATTTATTTTGAATTTATGTAATAGCTATATAAATTTATTGGATATTAATATCATTTTTGCTTTTTAAATTGCAAAGGAATATGTATGTAGTGTAGCATCTTGAAAAATTTGCAAAATGGTTTTTAAGAAGTTTTAAAAAAGATAAGTGAAAATATGTGTGTCGTAATCTTTACAATCAAAGTTAAGGTCTTTGATCCTGTTAGGAATTAGTGTAGCCATATAAACAAAATGGCTAGTAAACTAAGATGAACATCAGAACACTTACCTCATGATATATTTCACATTACCATGACTAAAAAAAATCATGAAGATCTCAAAACTCTACCGATGATGAAAAATAATTATGAAGGGGGAATGCAGATATCACGATTCTAACCGACATGATAATTACTTATGAATTTGATAGCTCAGAGATTGTCAATAATGCGAAAGCTAAGATTCAAGACAAGGAATTTGCTCCAAATCATCAAAGGTTGATCTTCGCTAGGCATGATATTGAAGATGATAGAAGCATAGTTGATTGTAATATTTGTAAGAATGTACCCTTCTTCTTGTCCTTCATATCCCAAGTAATATGTAGGTCTTTGTGAAGTTTTTGACTTGTGAGACTATTATAGTTGATGTTAAGAGCTCTGATGTAAATGCTAAAACTCAAGATAAGGAAGGAATTTTTATATATTAGCAAAGGTTGATCTTCATTGGGATAAGAAACCTTAGGATAGGACATTTAAGGTTTTATTCTAAAGCAATTGACTCTCCCCTAGTTCTTTTTCTATGTGGTGGTATGCAAAAATTCCTCAATAACTTGAACTTGAGTCTTAGAAATAATTGACGATAATAAGGAAATTATTTTAGATGAGGATGGAATTCCTCCATATTTATAGGTTGATATTTATTGAGAAGTAAGGAAAAATCCTATAAGTAAGGGAAAGATTATCAC
This sequence comes from Pinus taeda, assembly GCA_000404065.3. NCBI lineage: Eukaryota > Viridiplantae > Streptophyta > Pinopsida > Pinales > Pinaceae > Pinus > Pinus taeda. The sequence continues at coordinate 21,445 of APFE030737841.1, read as the reverse complement.
CTTAAAAATGGTACAAAACCTATATTTAATGAGGTTGGCACCATTTTCACAAATAGTAGGAGCAATGATGTTCAAGAGAAGCATCATCATCTTATTAATTCATATTATATAGAGTTTGGTTCATATTTTGTCCAATTTCATTTTCTACTTATTTTAACACGTCAATAATTTTCATTTCAACTATTCAATTTGGTTTATTGATCCTTTTCCTTTTCCATTCAAAATATTTTCTGAAATGAATCACTTATTATGGCTCACTTGTATCTCTGCCTATATTCTCGTTATGCAGATTTGTCTAATTGTTGTAATTATTTGGAGCCTTTTTGTCCTTTTATGTCTTCCACAAATTTTTTCTATCTATTATTAGAGTAGGATTGTTGTCCATTTTCCTTAACTAGGAAAGAAATTTCACAAGTTCTTTTAGAAATGTAATTAAATATTGTATATGAAACCTAATGTAGTTGGATTTGAGATTTAGTGGCATAGGAGGCACTTGGGTGGTGGAAATTCTTTTAACCATTTTATGTCAACTACAAGTCTATATATTTTTATTAAAAATTAAAAGAAAAAACCATAAAACAAGAAAAAGTTATAAAATAAATGATGATTATTATAAAGAAATAAAAAAATGGAATTCTTCTTCGGGCCCTTCGGCTGGTTCAATCCAATTCTCAGAATTGGATTAAGCCTGCGGACGGGCCGACGACCGTCGACGAGCAAAGGTGCATGTAGCTCTGCCTACACAAGGCCATGCCTTGCCAAGCCCCTAGGCAGGCTCCATCGCTACTCTGCTAGCCCTAGGTCATGCCGCCTTCAATCACTGGGCAAGGCTCCATCTGGTTCATAACATCAGATGAGCCCCTCACTCGATTCTCGAAATCAAGTTGAGCCCACCAAGAAGCCCAAAAAAGGTTTTTTTTTTATATATATATATTTTATAAGTGATTTTCTTTTAATATATAATTTAATTTTTTTCACATTGATAATGGTTTCTTTTTATTATAATTTTTTAATTATTTTTATTTTCAAAATTCTCATATTTATACAACAATTTTTTCTTTTTGTTTTTTTTTTTTTTTTAAATTTATTTTTTCAATGTTATTTTTTCTTTTTAATGGATTTTTTTATAACTTAATTGTATTTTTTATTTTTAAATTTTTTATATGTAAGGTTTTTATTTATTTTTTTAATTCTATGTTTAATTTTTTTACTTAAAATACATTTTTTTTGAATTTTTTATTTTCAAATATCATTTTTTATTTAAAATTCGTAAAATTTGTTATTTATCCTCTCTTTTTTATTCAAATTTCCAACAATTTTTTTTATTTTTAATGTGGGTTTTTAGCGAAAATGTACTAAAATACATATTTTTTTTAATTATATCTATATGCAAAACCTGTATTTTTGTGGAGTTTTTTAAATTATTATTTTTTGGTGACAATTTTTTTTTGTGTACTGGAATACTAATTAACGATATATAAATAAAAAAAAATCATAATCTCAAAATATTTTATTTTTCTTTTTTTTTAAACTTTGCAAAAAATTTAAATTTTCATTATAAAAAAATAGTGCAAAGGAAAAGAAAACAAGAAATTGAAATTCCTTAAAAACCAAATATATAAGGATGAAAAACATGAAGAGGAATAAGAGAATTTAAAAATGGGTTAAATAATCAACATTTTAAAAAAAAAGTCGAGACCTAATACATTAGAAAATCTAAATGTCAAAAATAAGTCCTTTAAAGAAAGGGGTTGATGCCACATCAACGCTTTTAAAAACTAATATGAAAATCACTAACATTTAAAAATATGATCCATAAGAAGATTTAAAGCATCAACACTTTTCAAAATTACTTGATTTTTTTGCTACATCAAAAAAATAGATACTCATATTAGCTCACGTTTCAAAGTTTACATTGTTAAGATTATTATTATATGCTTTCAAACTTTTTGGAGGTGCTTTTTGAATGTGATTATATTTGTTGTTATGGGTCTTTCTTTGTCTTGTTTGTTAGGTTGTTTCTTTTTTCTAAAAAGTTGAAAATAAATTGATGAATATAGGAATCTAATTAAGTTAACAATTCTCAACATTCTTCAGTGTCCTTAAGACACATAACTAAGTTAATTGTATGAATTTGTTATATATTGGTGGTTATTGTTGTGCTTTAGGGTTCAAGAGAATCAATTACAGGTATTGTAATGAGATCCATTTGGATAGAAAGGTCAACTGGATAATTGACTGCTAGATACGATCCAATATCGAGATTGTCTTTTGGGAGATTTAGAAGCATCAATTATACAAAGTTCATCAAAGATTGTTAGAGGCTATTATGTCTTAAATGAGTTGAATGAGAATCTAGAAAATTGTGGTCATGGAAAGGCCATTGTAAGAGACTTCAGAGTGGGTATAAATTTTGAGGAGGACCACTCACACATATGTGACATGCTGATTTTAAATTATCAATTTTATTATAATTTTTGTAATGATATAGATGTAATCATTAAATTGGGGATTTGGAATGATTCTTACATTAGTAAATAGGTATGATTGAGTTGTTGGTTGTTGGAGATTTTTTGAGATATTTTCTGAACAATATTCTCCTTATTTGGAATCTGTTGGATTCCATGGGCAATATTTATGTAGCCTATAATTAGGCTTGAAAATGAACAATATATGAATTTTTTTATGTGCACTATGTCTATTCCTCATATTTCCTTGTTCTAGGTTATAAAAAAATTTGATAGGCTATACAAAAAATTTGGACGATGAGTTAGATTAAATGAAAAGATTGAGAGGCTATAAAAATGAATTTGACACAGTTCTAAATATTTTTATCAATTAAATGTTATTCTAGATAGCTCTCAAATTAAAATATAAATTTTTTTCTTGTATTAGCTAATTTCCTAAAAAAAATTATAGATGTATCATTGATTCATACTCGACTTTTTGGAACCTTACTTTTCCTAAGAGCATTAAATCACATTCCTATTTAAGATATTTTCATCACGTGATAATATATTTTATTAAAAAAGTAAAACTTATATATCATCATTACATCACGTGATAATATATTTTATTAAAAATGTAAAAGTTATATATCATCATTAAAAGTTACTACTACTAATACACACATGTATATGATAATGGGCTACATGTAAAACTAATTATCCAAACTTATTATTGGAGGATGGGATATTACTACATCATTAGAGTTAGTAAATGCACACTTAAGTTGTAAATCCTCAAACAGGGAATTGTATTTCTAAAATTATTCTTTTGTTATGTTATTAGCTTAAAATGAATTTCTGGATTATTTTCATTATGTTACGATGTCATATAATAAAATTAACATAAATTCATTTTAACTTTAAGTTCACTTAGGTAGTAATATGAACGAAAAAATTGGTGAGCAAATGTGAAACCATCATTTCATTACTAAATGTTTATATCTATTTTTTATAAGGGAAGTATGTATCAAAATCTTCATAAGAATATGGAAATTGGGTGTGGAAGGAGTATACTTCAAGAGACAAAGACTCATATTGTGTTTCTGGATGCGGTCATTTCAAATCTTTGGATACATGCTCTACTATGTGAAAATTGTGAAAGGAAGTTGTATAAATGAGCTCTATTGGGTGGTCCCATAATTTTTTGGTTAAAAAAAAAATATTTAAATTCGGCCAAATGATCTTAGCTCAAGTAGTTAGGTGAAGAATTGATTTCTTGAGTAGAGCGCCCTGGTTTGTTTGTAGAATTTTTGAAATATTTCTATCTTGTTTAGTAGCCGAAGCAAACATTTCAAAGTTCTTGATTCCCTAATTTTGCTTTTATTTAAGAAAGAGAAAAGAAAAATATTACAAGTGGATTTGGTTGGCCATCTAGTGAACAATCAATTTATGTAGTCCACACAAAAAAACATATGAAAATTTATAATAAAGTTTATTTTGCACTTTCTATTATTTATTATATAGTAAGGAATCAGAATTTGTTGAGGTGGATATCTTATACCATTTCTTGGTGTCATATGAATATCAACAGAAAAAATAATATGAAAAGTGTGTCAAATGATCCTAGCTCAACTAGTTAGGTGAACAATTTTTTTCTCAATATCAATGCCTTCAATTCTTTGGAGACATGTTGTAATTAGTTTGTTTGTAGAATTCTTGAAATAGTTTTGCCGTGTGTAACAACATAAGAAAATATTTTGAAGTTATTTATTCTCTAATTTTGTTTTAGCTTAAGTAAAAAATAACTAGTTAGGTAAACAAAATTTTTCTCAATATCGATGCCTTCAATTCTCTGGAGACATGTTGTAATTAGTTTGTTTGTAGAATTTTTGAAATAGTTTTGTCGTGTGTAACAACATAAGAAAATATTTTGAGGTTCTTTATTCTCTAATTTTGTTTTAGCTAAAGTAAAAAGAAACAAATTCTTACAAGGTTATTTCGTTGATCCTCTACTAATGATTAAGTTTATGTAGTGCACATTTAAAAACATATGAACATTTATAATTCTATTTTTTTAGCTTGCCATGAATTGTTATTATAGTAGGAATTTAAAGTTGTTGAGGTAAATATCAAAGGAGAGTTCGTGGCGTCATATTAACCTCAAGAAAATCATAAATAATGACAAGGAAAATCCTTTTATTTACCAATATTATTCTACATATGTGTTTAAATCTGTGCATCCCCCGAGTGGAATTTATGTATCTATATGGTATCAAAATATTTTGAAAAAATATTGCTTTGAAATTCTATTCATCGCTATATCGACCAAAATCAATAGTGGAAACAATATAAACATGCAGAAGAAATAAATGTAGGCTAATAAGTCACTAGCATTTTTCCCACCTACTATATGCTATTTTTTTCCCAATCCTTTTACCTAGTAGCAAAAGAGGTAAAAGCTCTAAGATCATCAGGTAACCTTTAGAATATCATGGGCCCAAGTTTTGGAGGTTATGTGAAACCTTTGTATAAGGAAAGTTAGTTTTGTGAAGAATGTACAAAGATGTGAATGTAACTTGATAAAATTGTTGGTTTACGTATCCAACAATAAATTTTCCACTTAAAAAGGATAACAACGTTGTAGGTTCTACATTTTATATTACAATAGATATTTATCTCCTTTTGCTAAAAATTATAGATCAAAAGATATTTAACTTTCTAGCTGCACATGCTAAGGAGATTGTAATTACTTTTACTATTATCTCTACATGTACAAAGATCTTGACCTCAAGAATATCAATATGTTTCGGGTTGGTTTCTAATTAAATAGAAATTTTGTATTATGTATATTGGGGTTTTCATATTTTAATTCAGGAAACATTATTTTCCTATTACACAATGTTTGATAATTTTCTTAAAAGAAAGTCTCATATATATATATATATATATTATATATATATGGTTACTATGTGGATGGATATTAGGGTTTCGAAACATGAGTTCCGGGCGGAACCGCACACAGGTCACGGGTAGGCAGAATGCAGCCAGGTTCCATGAGCAGCTGTAGGCACAGGGGACTTTCTCTGCCCGGGCGATTGGCAGGTGGAGGTGGTATTTTTGCTTTGGCGCAAGTATTATTTGTTTAAATAATTACCTACTACAACAGTTTGCAGTTTTTTTTCACCTCATTCCGTCTTCACAAGAAGCCGCGTAAGGGTTTTCTCATTTTGACTGTTGGCTGTCGTTTTTGTCTCGAAACGGCCCTTAACCATGGTTAATCCCTCCGAGCTAGTAGACCTGGACCCAGAATTGGAAGATATCCTCTCCATGTGGGGGAAGGATACCACTGTACAAAACGTGGAACATTACTTTGGACCTTACGAACTGTCAAGGTTGGAATCATTATCCCAGGCGGAAAAACCATCGTTTCTGCATCAAAGTGAGGATTCGGGCAGAGAGGTTTTCAGCTCTAGTAATCCGACCTTTCCCAAGTAGGTGGGAAGAGAAAATGTGGCGGATGAGTCAAAAGTGGTTGGGCATTCCTCTGATTCAAAGGGCAAAGCAGTGCCATGCCGGTTTGCGCCATCAAAGGGCTTCGAAGATATAAAAAATTTGGGGCTTTCTTCTGGCATCGGTCAGTCAAGGGTTCCTGGGGGTCTTCCCACGCCCTCTAGGGTTTCTTTGCCAAGATATTTCCCCCTACCAAAAGGAGACCCTGTAGGAGGTTTCGGTGACATTTCAGTGGGGGAGCGAGAGGGCTTCGATGGAACGGCGGTTGGTCTTTTACTATCAGGGAATCCCGACACCGGTCTCTCTGGCCAGTTTCAGTCACAACCAGAGAGAGAACCCCCTGTGGATTTAAAACAGGTGGATCCAGAACGGACTGATGGGCGCGGGGGATCTAGGGTATCCGTGGAAGAGTTAAGGAGCAAAGGAGCGAAAAGGAAAACGCAGAGACCAATTGGATCTCAGGAGATTGAAGGTAACCTGGTCCTTGGGATGCAGATTTCCATCGAAGAAACCCTAGCCATTGCAGATTGTACCCTGGTCGGAAGAGCAAGAGGTAAGAAATTTACATCGGAATTTCTCCAAGCATGGGGTGAGAATTGTTTTGTATCTGATAGAACATTACAGTTTGAGGCTCAATGCTTAGCGAAAAGATGGTTTAAGCTCAGTTTTGAGGACAAGGAGTCGGCAGAATGGGTCTTTCATAGAAATTGGAACATAGGGAACATTCTTGTTTTGCTGAAGAAATGGACACCCCTTTTTGACGCTATCAAAGAGAGAACGGATGAGTTTCCAGTTTGGGTGAGAGCTCCAGGTCTACCATCCTTTCTTTGGACAGAAGCTGTTTTCAAATCAATCGAGAACAGGCTGGGTGTTTTCTTGGAAGCAGATATGTCCTTCCTCGAGACGAAAAATAGAGTGATGGCACGCATGATGGTACACCTCAACCCGAGCAGAGGTTTGGCTCAAAAAATCAATTTACAGTACAAAGACTATGTTTTCGAACAGCTATTGGACTATGAACACCTGCCGTTTAGGTGCCATCGCTGCCATGAATACGGGCATCTGGTAAAACACTGTCCGCAGCTTAGAAGAAGGAGATGCTTTCGGAGGACTACAACTTTCAGAGAAACTGTTCCAAACCACTCTCAGACGCCTAAGGAGAAAGAAAATCCAGAGATGCAAGGCACAGAGGATATGGAGATCGAGGAGACACCAAAGGATCCACTGACTGAAGCTGTCCAAAATCAAGAGGCTGCTCAGGCCACGGACTCTCATCCGACGGAAGCTGTGGAGGAGAACGCAAAGAATGATACTGCAGAACAAAATCCTCTCGGTGAAGATGAAAAGGGTATGTGCTCAGGGCTCCCTTTTTCTCCTCTTAATTCTCCTGAGCATGTTTCAGCTTCAATGCATGTTTTGTCTCCAAACATTCCAATTCAAGTAAATAACATAAACAAAAAAATGGAACATGATATGATCTCCCCGGATGTAGACACTATTTCAGAGGTTTTACCGTCTCTTGATTTGAACTGTGAAGAAATATGCCCCCCCCTTGCTCACCCAGCTTCTCGTACCCCTTGCCCATACAACCTTAGATCTTTGGGAGGGAAGCCTGGTATGTCGGGGGCTATTGGAGGTTTGGGACAGTATCCGTCTCAGAGCTGTACCAAAAACAAGAGAGGTAGGAAATCGGACATGTCCAAGGCCAAACTTAAAGCCAAGCTGGATGTTGCAGATGGCAAACAACATTCTATCCCTGGGGTTCTTAGAGCTGTGCAGACCCCTGTTGGCGTTATTAAATGATCCTGTCATCCTGGAACTGTAGAGGTTTGGCCAGCAAACCTAAAAAGCTGGCCTTGAAAGAGTGGATCCTTAACTCAAAAATTGATATTATTTTTTTGCAAGAAACCTTGGGGAAGGCTTCTGAGATTGAAACTATGCTAAAAGCCCTTCTGCCAGGATGGATTTTTTCAGCTGTAGATTCTTCTGGACACTCGGGGGGCCTTGCTATTGGAATCAAAGAATGGCGAGTTAAGCTCATTAACCAATGGGGGATGAAACAAGTTATGGGTATGGAGGTTTTTTCTCCTGATTTCACCTTTCCCATCTCTTTAGTAAATATCTATGGCCCCTGTCAAGGCAGGGAATCCTTCTGGGAAGAATTGATGAAAAAATCTGTGTTGAAATCCTCCTTGTTGATTATGGGGGGGCATTTAAATTTCTCTATTGGCAGAGCAAAAGCATGGGGTCCATCAGCTAGAGAAGATCCCCTTTCAGCTTTCTTCCTTAATCTTTTATCGGAAAACAACCTCATAGATCCCTCCCCGAACAAACTAAAGCCTACTTGGAGGAACAGAAGGATAGGGGAGGATCGGATCGCCAAAAGACTAGATCGTTTCTTGTTATCCGAGGCTTTAACTTCCAAAGCACCTACTCTCAGACAGTGGGTTGAGGAAATAGGGAATTCGGATCACTTCCCTATTTTTTTGGATCTTACTTTTCCTCCCCCAAAACCTCCTGCCCCTTTTAAATTCAATTCTTCTTGGCTCCAAGACCCTACTTACAGTAACCTCTTTAAGGAAACTTGGATCCACCCAGTTCGCAACACACGAGAGGAAAAGTGCTACCTATTCATGGAGAATCTCAAAAGATTGAAGAAAGCAACAATCTCCTGGGCAAAGGATAGGAAATTGAAACAAAATGAAGAATTGAATAGAATCAGGGAGGAGCTGAAGCAGATGGAAAGCATTGAGGAAGATGGATATTCTTCGCAGGCTTCAAAGGACAGAATCCTTCATCTAGAGAAGCTGCAAAACAAAATCCTCTTGGATAAGGAAGAAGAGTGGAGACTTAAGAGTAGGGCAATTTGGCTAAAATCAGGGGATGAAAATACTACCTTTTTCCATAATTTTTCCAAAGGCAGGAAATCTGTTAATACTATTTTGAGTCTTAAAAATGAAGAAGGGAGGGAAGTCAACTCATTTCCAGAGCTCTCTGGTCTAGGACAGAGACACTTCCAGGAAATTTCTCTGATCCGGGAGAGGCTACTATAGCAGAAGTTATAAGAACAGCACAATGCTTTCCAAGATTCATTGAGGAGGATGAAGCAGAAGAGCCTACAATTCCGGTATCCAAGGAGGAGGTTGAAGCAGCCATGAAGCTTATGGGAAAGGATAAAAGCCCAGGCGCTGATGGCTGGACCATAGAACTTTTTCTCTATTTTTTTGATCAAATAGGCTCTGAAATCACTGAGGTAGTAGAAGAGTCAAGACAGAAAGGAGAAGTCTACAGACCTTTCAATTCTACTTTTATTGCTCTCATACCAAAGAAGGATGATCCAGAGAGTTTTGAAGACTTCAGACCAATCTCTTTGTGCAATTGTATTTACAAGATTATTGCAAAGGTTATTGCTCTCATAATTGTCCCTATCTTGTCAAGAAATATCTCAATGGAACAATTTGGTTTCCTGGATGGAAGACAAATTCATGAAGCCATTGGAGTAGCCCAAGAGGTTATTCATAGTGTCAGAGTGAAGAAAACGAAGGGAGCGGTCCTCAAAATCGATCTCTCTAAAGCATATGATAGAATAAGCTGGCTCTACCTTCGGATGTTGCTTACTCATGTGGGCTTCAACTATTCTTTTATTAGCTGGATTATGGGCTGCATCTCAAATGTCAGTTTTGCAGTACTGATCAATGGAGCAGCATCCCCTTTTTTAACAGCCAAAGAGGCCTCAGGCAAGGATGTCCATTATCCCCTCTCCTATTTCTTCTAGTCGCAGAAGGGCTAAGCAGATTGATTCACAAAGCCAGAAGAGAGGAGAAGGTAAAAGGTATTGAGGTAGAAATTAATCTTTTCATCACTCACTTGCCTTTTGTCGATGATATATTGATTTTCACCAATGGATCTTTCAGTTAACTTAAGGAGTTAAAATGCATTTTCGATATGTTTCTGAAAGCTACTGGAATGCAGATAAACTCTAGGAAATATCAAGTTTGTGTGGCAGATTTTGAAAGAAGAGAAAGGACTAGAATGGCTAATCTTTTCCCCTTCCCCCTTCAGCCTCTGGACTCCCCTTTCAAATATATGGGTTTTTGGCTAAAGCTAGCAGCATATAAAAAAAAGTACTAGAACTGGCTTATAGCAAAGATAGAAGCCAGAATTTCACACTGGAGCTTCAGGTGGATCTCCAGAGCTGGCAGATTGACCCTTATCAAATCAGTACTGTTAGCCATCCCAGTGTACTGGGTTGCTTTGACTTGGGTCCCTAAAGGAGTGATGGAGAAAATCAGAAGAATTTTTGCAGATTTCTATGGGCAGGAACAAATGAGTCTTTTGTTTTACCCTGGGTGGCTTGGGATAAAGTGTCTAGATGAAAAGATTGGGAAGGATGGGGAATAAAATACTCCCTGAGTTCAGTCTTTCACTAGCAGCTAAATCAGGGTGCAGACTAATAACCATGGATAATCTATGGACAAGGGTGGTGAAAAGGAAGTACATCGATCCAATTCCTATGGAAGATTGGATTCAGAGACAAGACAAGCAAATGAAGAATATTTCAGCCATCTGGAAGGCTACGGTGGAAGCCTTTTCAGTGATTGAACAAGAACTAGCTTGGAAAGTGGGAGATGGAAGACATATCAGAATTGGCAGAGATCCCTGGGTAGGATGCAATGAAGCTTTTGCCTTGTCACCAGGGTTTCTTAGACATCTTGACAGCATAGGCATTACTTCCCTGAATCAGGTGGAGAAAGTAGGACAATCTACCTTTTGGGGATAGGCTTGGCAGAGTGATGAAGACTTAGGAATAATTGTCAAATGGAAGAATGAGTGGGAGGCATACATCAAAGAATTGCAACGCTCAAATGTCAGGATTAAAGACGAACCAGATCGCTTGATGTGGGCTCAAGGAAAAACAGGGGACTATTCCCCAAAAGATGGATACACTTTCTTAATGGGAAAGAGGGGTTGGGGAATACCAGACTGATGGGAAAAAAATTATGGAAATGAAAATGCCGAGCAAAGGCCAGGCTCTTCCTATGGTGTATTTTAAAAAGGAAGATCCAAACATGGGATATCTTACAAGCCAGGTTTCTAGTTGGGCCTGGGAGATGCCCTTTGTGCAAATCTGAAGAGGAAACCATCAGTCATATTTTCACAACCTGTGCAGTCTCAAAAAAGATATGGGAGGAGGTTAATGACTTGCTCAAGGTACAAGCTCAGTGGGGTTCAGATCCTATGGAAGAAGCCTGGAGGAAATGGTGGCAAAACTACTCGGAGGGGAACATGAGAAACTTGCCTCTTATCTTCTTTTGGGGAGTTTGGCTAGCTAGGAACAAAAGTCTGTTTCAAGACAAGGACACCCCCACTTCCGTCACTGCTATCAATGTAGCTGCTATATACTTTTCCATATCGCCCCCTGAAGCCAAAAATCCTAAAAATAATCAAAAGCCAGACAATATATAGGAGGGAATTCTGTGGGCTTTTTTTTGATGGGGCATCCCAAAACAATAAGGTTGGAGCAGGCCTATGCATTCACTTAAATCCTGAACATTCTTTAAAAGCATCTGTAGGGCTGGGAACAGGCACAAATAACTATGCTGAATTGTCTACTTTGCGCTATCTATTATTCTGGCTACTTCAAAGAAATATCTACACAATACAAATATTTGGGGATTCACTAAATGTCATTAAATGGGTCAATGGAAATGCATCTTGCCAAAATCAGATTTTGAAGACTCTTGTTGAAGAAATTACTTTTTTAAAGTCATCTTTTAATATGGTTACCATTTGCCACATTTACAGGGATAAAAATGAGGAAGCAGACCAGCTTTCTAAGGCTGGTCTACAACAGGATTTGGGCAGTTGTACAGTAGAAGAGATCAGCCAGGGGCAGTCATCCATTTCACATTAGCCCCCATATGCTCCGCCTCAATGATCACAACACATATATTATTTTTTGACAGCAGTTTTTCTCGACCATTTTTGTTGGTTCTTATGTTCACAGCGTTCTATACATCATCTCACTGGTTTTTATATCTTATTTCATGAGCTGTATAAACAGTAAACAGACTTTCTTATATGCAGTTTTTTGTTTTGTATATCTTAGACTCTATATAAATCTTGTAAGGGGTTGTTTTCCTTCTTCGAAGGAGACCCTAGCGCTTGAATGTTTTCTCAGTGATGTTTTATAAGCCTCCAGCGGGGAGGAAGACTGTACATGTTTTTGTATAACAACAGTATCAAATTTCAATGAAGAACAAAACAACAACCAAATGAGCCATCTGAACGACTCAAGACCTCATCAGAATGTAAAATTTTTATAGTTTCTTAATAAAACGTTTTGCTTTTTTCTTCGGAATATATATATATTTGTGTGTGTGGGGTTTGTCATGTATATATGGGAAAACATAATCTCTTTTTCCATAAACATGTAATGATCATATCTGTGTACTAGAGAATGGACTATAGTAGCAACACTAAATTCATTGAAAATTAAACATACAATATTGTTGTCTCTAATAGGAAAAAGGTTTCAAAGATTTTTTGGTGTTAACATAATTATTTTTTTATTTAGTTGGCTGACGAAAATATTAAGTATAATTAGTGACCTAATGTAAAATTTACATTGAGGATATTTCAAATATTATTATATTTTCAATAATTTTGGTAAGCTCTAATTTTCTAGTTGATGTGTTTCATATTTATAGATAATCTTAAAAATAATTATGGACCATGATGAAATAAATGTCAATAATTTGTTATTTCACAATTAAATTAAAATTTATAAATCTCAATGATTTGTTAATTCACAATTAAATTAGAATTTATAGGTAAAAGAAATATCAAAGTAAATTTTAATTTAGTTTAGCTGTTTTTTTAATGGTTTAGTTTTAGTGTTATTTTAGTGATTAAATTAAATTTATATATCCATAAAAAAAAAATATTATTGCGATTCACTCCCAATAACATTGCAAAATCAAAAGGAAAAGGGGCATACTTAAAAGGGAAAGAAACATGAAGTAAATAAAAAAACAATTCATATGCATCACCGTATAAATTATTTACAATAATTTCACTACAGCTCCAATGTAATCAAAATGGGGCAATGTCGACATAACTTCCCTGCAGATTGGATCGACCTTTTTCGAGTACCCATGAAAAGCATGTGGTTCGGTGGTCCCCGGTCCCTCCCCCCGTATTTCTCAAAAACGCTATTTCAGGTTGATCGCCATCAAAATTGACGTCCGACCAACAATTCCAAAGGGCAGAATACCTTGCCTATTTGAAAAGTGTTTGAAATGCCAATCAAAGATTTCAAATTTCCGAAGTAACCGTTGCAATGTGCATGTAATGCGAAAAAGGCCAATAACGATGTAACTTCGCTGGAGATTGGATCTCCTTTTTTCCATTAAGCATGTCAATTATATGGTCCCCGCTCCCTCCTTGCGCATGCTCACATAATCAATTAGTTTATTCCGTCACACCACATCCTTATCAAACTTCCGTTTCTTGTTATTCCAACATGCAGAATGCCTTTCTTGTTATTCCAATGTGCAGAATGGTTTGGAAGTTCTGGTAACTGATTTCAAATTTCCTACGAACGGTAACCGATGAGTGCCTCATTTGTCTCTAAAACCACATACAGTTTTAAAGATTTCATTTCATTCATCTCATATCTTTGGCACTCTGAACTGTAGGTTGGTCGTGTGGATGGCCGATCTCTGTATATATTTGTTCTGTGTTTTTATATAGGTGATGTCTACAGTTTCTATGTGGTTTCTGTTGCTCAGAGGCTATCCGAAAGCTTTGGATGCATGGAGATGAAGCTTTTCTTCCATGGAAGAATCTGGTGTGATTTCATTCTTGATATGCTAAGCTTTTCTCCACTCAGATTTGATCTTTCACCTCAGATTTCATGGAAGGAAACATATGTTTTGTGTTTTTTGGTATTTTGTTTCGAAATTTTCGTGTAATCTTAATTGATTTTTGATGTGTTATTAAATTTTATTGTCTACCCAGGTAGTTGCGGTTGCATACTTTCATCCTTGGAGAAATGTGACAAACAGAGTTGGTCCGACCCTCTATCAATCATAACAGGTAAATACATATGCAATTATCATTCATACTTTAGCTTTTCTATAATAACAATAACAAATATAATGCTTATGTGTACCATAGCACATTTTCAGTGTGTTCAACTGTGTTTCTCACCTTTCTATATTACTTTTATTCCTTAATTTTTCTATGTTTACTGTTGCTTTGGGTCGCTACTTCTATGCATTTATCTTATTCCTAAAATTTTGTGTTGATCGTTGCTTTGTGTTACTATTTCTTTGAACATTATGGCCGGCTTAAAACCATAGTTACCAAATTCGAATTCGAATTCAAATTCGAATTCGATTCAATACAGAAAAAATTCGATCCAATTAAATTCAATACGGAAAAAAATCGACATTATATATCTTACATATACTTAATTTTTATTTATTTATTTTTAATTCAAATAAACAATCATTATATGAAAATTCATTAAATCTTTCTCTACCAAGTATATTTATGTTTACTTATTTCCAACGTTAATTTCTCCTATCTAAAATGTTATAGACCCCTTCTGTCTAAAATTGCTTGGAAACAATGAAGATCAAAATGCCTCAAATTAATTATTATTGTAGACTAGAAAAAAATGTAAAAGTAAAATCTAATAATATGAGTCACAACACACAAAACTAGAGTTCAATGTAAAAATTGAGATATTGGATATTAAAATTATGATTTAAGTGATCTCTAAATACCATGAAATTTATCTCTAAAACACTAAATAGATCTATTTGAAAATGTACATGCCCTCTACAAACATTGATACAACTCTTAAAGGGTTTTTTTTGTAGATATCTACAAACTTCTAGAGAATCTTCTTGAAAGACAACAACAATGATATCCAATTTAAGATTCAAATATGAATTTAGATCATTTACTTCATGCTCATTTTGTATTATAGTTAAAAAAACAATGTTGCTTATAAAATAAACACCTTTAAACCTTATAAAATAATGCAGTAAAAGTATTTAAGAATATAATATGTCAAACTAGAACAATTCAATCATATAAGTCAAAAAGTTAAAACATAGTTTAAGACTTATGTGCTTATACAAAATGCTAATAGAAATAAAAAATGTATGGTCATTACCATAAATGAAGGGCCAAAATTATCTTAAGCTGTGTAGGTCATCTCATCTCCATTGTCCTCATCCACATCAGTGTATTCACTCATGAGAGAGTCATTATCACTACTAGCACTCTCATCTATAATATCTTTGAGCAAGACATCATTCTCATTGATGGGATGTGTGGATGTAGAAGACGATCCCACAATTGGTGCTTGTGAGGTTGCACTAGATGCATTAAAAATAACCTCTCGTACTATATTTGAAGTTGTTTTCTTCCCCTCCAAAGATTTCAGCCACAAGTGTAAATTGCAATGAATGCTAGCCAAATCTGCCAATTTGCTAGCTCCTAAATGGTTTCTTTTCTTACTATGGATGAACTCATAAGTGCTCTAACTCCTTTCACATGATGATGCACTAGTGACCTATTTTTTTACATGAAAATAATATTATATTAGTATAATAATTTACATGGAATAATTTGCAAATATACATACAAAGTATAACTAATTATGATGCCTACATACCTGACTCAACACCCTGACTGCAAATGTTTGTAGTTGAGGTGTCTCATATCCATGGAGAAACCACCATTGAGCAGGGGTGACCTCTGGATGGTGCATATTTCGTAGTGCCCTAGCTGTAGTGAAAGCATGACCAGTCCCTTGCCTATATGATATTGATTGTATTCGTATTTTATATTGTATCTCAAGATCATGATACATCGTCTCCATGCAATTATAAAATCCCTCCATGATATCTCTATCCTTAGGAATGTGAAAGTAATTAGGTGCTAGAAAAAGCCCCGCATCATGTAATGGCGTATGCAACATACACCACCTTTCTTCCACAATTCTGCATATTGGATTATATACTGAACTATCATTGTTACATACCAATGATGTGTGTTCTCTTACCCTATCCATGTCTTCATATACAAAACCCATACATGCAGCATTAGAATCCACCATCCTCAATATTTGTACAATAGGCTCACAAATAGAGATGAGTTTTTCGGCACATGACCAAAACATTTCATTGAAGATTGTTTTCCCTATTAGTTTACCACCTTCTGACCTTCGCAAAGGAGAGTTCACCCACACTTCATTGCATAAGAATGATCGTAATGCATATTTTTGCTCTACCACCCTTTGCAGTGCAATAAAATGGGTGGCAAATCTAGTGTCACTTGGTCTCAGTAGATTCCTAGTTTTGTATTTTCTAAATATACTCAAACTCAATTGGTGGTTAAGAATGAATTTGACCAGTTGCCTTGCTTGAGATATATTTACTTGCACCCAACCTTTTTTACCAATGTCATGAAGGGATAGATCAATACAATGTGCCGCACAAGGTGTCCAAAACAACTTAGGGAAATTATCCATCAATAGCTCACCAGCACGAACAAAATTGGATGCATTATCAGTGGAAAATTGGACTACGTTGTCCTCTCCTATAGATAATATGGTGTCCTTTAGTATCTGAAATAAATATTCAGAAGTCTTTGCTTTGTCCATAGAATTAATAGTAGACAAATGGATCACTCCCTGAGGACAACAAGCAAGTGTGTTCACGAGAGGTCTAGACTGGTGATCAATCCAACCATCACTAACTAAAGTACATCCACAAATAGCCAATGAATCCCTTATTGGTTTAACTCTTTCCTCTATTCTTTGTTTGCTCCTATCAATTCCTTTGGTCCTAATACTTTCATAGCTGGGAAGAACATATGAGGGACCAAAATGTTCAATCTTTTTTAACATATCATGAAATAATGAGCTTATGATAGTGTTGAAATAGATATTACAACCAATGAAAAAATCATAAACTGCATCATCTACCTCATTTCGCTTCAATGGCTTCCAAGCTTTCTCCAATGTTTGTTGTGTTGGATCAATGTCTGGTAAAGTAGGTTCTCTTTGTGATCCATATGGCATAGAAGATGTTGTACATGCCACAAATGGTAAGAAAGAGCTTGGTGTTGAATTAATAACATTTTCTCTTCCCATGAGTGTATCTTGTGTTCTTTTTTTCCTTGCTTCTTGTTCTACCTTTCCTTGCTTATGAGCATTGACTTCTTCACTTAAAATTTTCTTCACATCTTCATCAATTTTAGTACATGCTACCACTCCTCCACCAGTTCCTCCCACAATGCCAAGAAAATGATCTCTTGCTCGAGTCACTGATGTCCCACAAGTATTATTGCAGAACTTGCAATAAATTTTTCCATCATTTTTTCTTTCAATATATTTCCATTCATGAAGTTTTGATCTAGGTGCCATCAATTTCCTTTAGAGGGTCTCCAAGTATCCCGTTCACAAGAAAAAAAGTCATTCAAATTCATTGAACTATATTTGTACATATTTTGAAAAACAAAAAATTTCAAACTATAGAGAATACAAAAGAGACAATGCATAGAAGC